>VMBQ01005798.1:10375-55469 GCA_007657795.1 Dreissena rostriformis
AGTAGTAGTAGTAGTAGTAGTAGTAGTAGTAGTAGTAGTAGTAGTAGTAGTAGTAGTAGTAGTAGTAGTAGTAGTAGTAGTAGTAGTAGTAGTAGTAGTAGTAGTAGTAGTAGTCAAGTAGAAATGGCCTTCTGTATAGCGTGCAATACGTGATATGTTATTTTATCAGTATGTGAATTGTCACGTTTACTTACGTTTATGATTTAAGATAACGATCTTGAATGCGTATAAATATATTACATTGTTGACTGCAACAAAAACGAAAACAACAACTATCTCTGACTAGCATTTCATTCAAATACAAAAATCAACACAAAAAGTGCTTGACATTTTATGATTTTGGAATGATTAAAAACAAGTGTATCAATTTTGATTATTACTTTATGAAGTTTAGTTTCGAAATTACTTAGCTTAGACTTGATTTCGCGCTACGCAACGCTGAGTTATAAACAGTAGTGCGTTCAGTTACAGCGAACGTTCGCAATAGTTCGCGAACTATCGCGAACGTTCCCTATTGAACGCTCGGTTCGCCGCGAACGTTCGCGAACCGAAGCGACCCGTCTCGGGAGGTAGTTCGCTATAGTTCGCTAGCGAAATCAAGATGGCGGATAAGTTAGTTGTTGTTGTTGTTCAGCGTAATTTCAGTGTAACTTCGATATTTTTTCATTTTTTTTGTAGTATATAAAATTAATTGAATTATAAACATAGTGTATTGTGTTGGTTAAGTACTGTATGTGTTATTAGCGATTTCCTCCATCAAAATCGCAATCAATTCTCAGGGAGCCGCCATCTTGAAAAGTTCGCGCCGAACTTATCGTTCAATAAGACCGAATCGGAAACGAACTGTCATTGGCGAACGTTCGCCTTTACTGAACGCACTACTGTATTGGGCTATGCTTCACATGACTACGTCAAAGTTCACTCCGATAAAATCAGCTTCATTATATTAACCGTCTGTGCTCAATGCGAAGAAAGTTCACATGTTTGGTTTGAAAGGAGATTAATTGAGTAAGTATAACTAATTATATACACCATCTCTTCATTTGACGGCGAAAAGATCTGAAACAAAATAGATTTAAACACAACTTCAGTGTTTAAATATTAAGATATGATAAACGAATTACTTTAACGGGAATTTAATTAAGTTGTTAATTATTAGATTTAGGTCATTTCTTTATGTCTTATCTTTAAAATCTTGCGATAATGTCTTCATAACACAAAAAGAGCGTGCATGTGCTTATAGGTATAGATCACATCAAGGTCCCAATTATGTTTCTGATATTGTCTAATCACGGTGATTAAAAAATCACAGCGCGACCCAGGTAACATTTTTAATGATTTCTTTTTGAATATTTCACCATTTTTAATTGTATAAAGTGGAGAGCTCGCTCATTCGTAATAGTTTCTTATAGGTATCATAATTTTTTTAACAAATAAGTTTTTTTCAGTAAAGTGCAACCGCGCGTTTGATCGGTTAGAAAAATGTCGGATCAGTGTTGGGACTTCATATTATAAACGCGCGGTTGCACTTTACTGAAAAAAAAACTTATTTGTTTAAAACAAAATCATGATACCTATATACAACTCTCACGAATGAGCGGGCTCTCCACTTTTGGTGAAATATTTAAAAAGACATCCTTAAAAATGTTACCTGCGCTTTTGTTGATAGTATTCTCCCAACACAGATCTTAACAAGTCACGTGGTATAGGCACCGTGCTAATGTACAAACAAATTACGCTAGGTTTATAATAAGACAGAATAGAAAACCACGTCAGAATTCCCAGTGACTATTGGAAAACACATTATGGGATCCCAGACATGACGCGGCTCATCGCATAAGCGCCTAAAACCAGTCAGATACAATCAAAGCTACGCCTACTGCGCCGCGAGCTGTCAAAAACAGCCACATAAACTACTACGCTGCGCATACTGCGAGCTCGTTCTATCGATTAATTTATATACGGTGTTCCATTAGGACCATTCGTTGTCTCTACGGTCTAACTATTCACCATATAGTTTTGCAGAGATGAATAAAATGGACTGATAGAAAAGGATAAGACAGCAGCTGGACTAGACAACAGTAAATACTTAAGATATGTTACTTCAATGAAATATGCTTTAACTCTATGTCTGTTCCGAACGTATGCCAGAACATATTTAAGTACTGCATAAGTATCTTTATATGTTTCGTCTTTAAGACCGAAGAGAATGATTGCACTGTTATGGGTAGAAGAGCATAGAAGTAATTAAATATAGAATATCGAGATAGAACGGAAAAGAGAAGTAATATTTTAAGTATCTATTTAATCACATCTACAATAAGGGGTATCTACTACATTCGTCGTGTACAAATGCTCATTAGGCTGCAACAATTTATCTTTAGTTATGCACGACAAATGATAGACATTTTTCCGCCGTAGTAGTTATTCAAAGAGACTTTTATTGTGTCTGTTTTTAGTTTCGCTTTCAAAAAAGAAAGTGACTAGCGGATCTCCTATCAGCTGGAATGGAGTTCCATAAGTTTATAGTTGATGGTAGAAAGGACCGATAAAAAAAGGCTGTGTTTTATTTGCGATGTTACGGATATTATCATATAACAGTTCTATCTCCCATGCTGGAAGGGATTAATGAATTCAAGTGTGAACGTGTAAGAGAATTTAACATTTAATAGAAAGGAGTCAGTTTATACTTAATTCTTCGGTTTTTTAGGGGTTCAAGGTGCGCTTCATGGCCTTAGTTTTAAATGAATCAATATGACCATGCCAGAAACATGAATTATATGAAATTAAACCGAGATGTTATTTCATTTGTTCGGATATTACTAAGGAAAAGAGGAGAATGAATAGGCTGGAAACACTTCCTTTATATTTCGAGGGATTAAATGTAACCAAAGATCTATAAATACACAAAGATATGCGTTATCTGGGTTTCAATGAAATTCGCCCGGCGACGAAATTTCAGTCAAATGAGACGCGCGTCATCTTATCGTGATAATGTTATCTTCACATGTGCAGACATGAGGTGTCGCAGGCATACCTGTAAGCGCTCTTGGTCTACAATGGGGACATGGTCTATAGTGCAGGTGTGTATTAACATGGAAAGTGACTTGTTAATATTATTTATTCGTTATAAGTGAAGGGAAAAACAATATATGTGTTTCCTGTTTTATAGTTTAATCTCAAATTTACACTTAATTTGGAAAATTTCATAAAGAAATAGATCAGTTTAGGAAATATAGAGAACATCGCCTGAACAGTTTAATATAAATTCATCCATTTATGTTCATCCGTTAGTTTTTTATATTAATTTTAAAATGAAACTTGATTAAGAAACTTAAATAAAATTACAGTTTAATGCAAAGGCAGATATGAACTTTTCAATTAAAAAAAAGTGTGTCACGGCCTGAAATCTTTGGAATATCTTCTGAACAACTGCAGTTAAAATCGTTTTATTTATTTTCGGCTAAAGCTTTTTAGCTCACCTGAGCACAACGTACTCATGGTGAGCTATTGTGATCGCCTTTTGTCCGTCGTGCGTCGTGCGTCTTCCGTCGTACCACGTGCGTCGTGCGGCGTCAACATTTACCTTGTTAACACTCTAAAGGTCACATTTATTGTCCAATCTTCATGAAATTTGGTTAGAACATGTGTCTCAATAATATCTTGGACGAGTTTGAAAATGGTTCCGGTTGGTTGAAAAACATGGCTGCCAGGGGGCGTGGCAGTTTTCCTTATATGGCTATAGTTAAACCTTGTTAACACTCTAGAAGTCATATTTTGAGTCCAATCTTCATGAAACTTGGTGGGAACATGTGTCCCAATAAAATTATGGACAAGTTTAAAAATTGTTTCGGTTGGATGAAAAACATGGCCACCAGGGGGCGGGGCAGTTTTCCTAATATGGCTATAGTAAAACCTTGTTAACACTCTAGAAGTCACATTTATTGTCCAATCTTCATGAAACTTAGTCAGAACATTTGTTCTAATGATATCTTGAACGAGTTCGTAAATGGTTCCGGTTGGTTGAAAAACATGGCTGCCAGGGGGCGTGGCAGTTTTCCTTATATGGCTATAGTAAAACCTTGTTAACACTCTAGAAGTCACATTTTTGGTCCAATGCTCATGAAACTTGGTCAGAATATTTGTACTAATGATATCTGGGCTGAGTTTGAAAATGGTTGAGATCCGTTAAAAAACATGGCTGCAAGGGGGCGTGGCAGTTTGCCTTATATGGCTATGTATTAAAACCTTGTTAACACTCTAGAAGTCACATTTATTATCCAATCTTTATGAAACTTGATCAGAACATTTGTTCTAACAATAGCTCGGCTGAGTTTGAAAATGGCTATGATTCGTTGAAAAACATGGCCGCCGGGGGGGCAGTTGTCCTTATATTTATATAGTGAAAACTTTTTGACGCTATATAATAGCCACATTTATTGGCAAATCTTCATGATACTTGGTCACAACATTTGTCCCAATAAAATCTTGGCAGAGATTGAAACTGGGTCATATGAGCTCAAAAACTAGGTCACTAGGTCAAATACTAAAAAAAAACATGTTAAAAGTCACTTTTTTGGTTCAATCTTCATGAATCAGCTTGCATTTTTTCAGAATAGTCTAGTTCCTTTGCTATCAGGTGAGCGCCTTAGGGCCTGATGACCCTCTTGTTTATATTACCTGTAAATATTCAAGCATGAAATGTTAATTAAGAAATAGTAAAGTTGAGGGCAAAGGCGGATATGTACGTTTCAATGAGGAAATATGCATCGGCCTGAAATGTTACACAGATTCGCTTATGAATATCTCCGAGACTATTCACGATAAAATCAAGACGTTTTCTTAGCCTTGTACATGTTATATTACCTTTAAAATGAAACGTAAATCAGAAGTATTTATCACGAAAAATAAAGTTTTAGGCAAAGGCGGATATGTACTTTTCAATAAGAAAATCTGCATCGGCCTGAAATGTTACAAAGATTCCCTTATGTATATCCCCGAGACTATTCATGTTAAAATCCAAAAGTGTTCTTAGCCGTGTACATTTTTATATTACCTTTAAACTGATACGTAACAAAGAAGTATTTATAAAGAAACAATACAGTTTTAGGCGAAGGCAGATATATACTTTTAAATAGCCTAATTCGGCCTGAAATCTCTCAAAGTATTGTCATTTAATACATGCGAAAATCTTTAAGTTAAAAGCACAAAGTTTAAGACAATAGATTTTGATATCATCTATATACTAATACGTTATTCATTATTTCCAAAAAGAAAAAAATAAGTTTACGGGAATGGCGTATTGAAAGGTGTACTTGTAAAAAAGCTAGCTCGGCCTTAAATACTTTCATTACTTATAGTTGCTTAATATTCGTTCAGAGGCACATATTGTTTTCAAATCTATTATGATTTATCTTTAAATCACTTTACATATATTAACGCTACTATAAATATCGAAACTATTTTGTATGTTTCACATGTTTTCAGTTCTATTGTGCGAAGTCACGATATTTTGTTTATTGGAATCACGCTGCCGTAGCGCATGATAACGTCAGATAACAGAGGGAGATCAGCGATTGCCCGATTTAGGTCCCGTGATATAGATCTCGTTTTCACCGCGCGCATTCTCGATACTTCATATACTTGCCCGAATGGATGTTTCCAATCTGTGTGTATTTATAGATCTTTTTTGGCGTTAGCTGTATGTACGCCAGCTTTTCACCTAAGCCTGACCTTTGTAAGCGACCAATCAATTCGAATATAAAATTTCCCGCCGGTGGGCCTGAAACTTTTCGCAGTAGAAAACGTGCAATCTTCAAACAGATTTCACATTAACATTAATATGTTATTCCATCGACTTTCTATTTTTGGGAAGTATTGGGTATGAAAAGGGATTCTACAGTTCGTTTAGCAACGATGTTAACTGCGTATTTAGCATAAAACAATTGTATCTTTAATGCTAAGGTTTGAGAGATAGAGCAGTTTCAGACTTAATTCTCGACATCAATACTGAATGTGTGCCCCTTTATATTTAGAAGAAAATTCAGCGCCAGATCGTTTGTACTTAAAGGTTGTGTTTTCATATTTGGTAATTACTACGATATTGCATTATGTACATTAATACATGTTAGATCTTATAAGAATTGTTGTGCAGTAACTTATATACGCTTTGACGAAAATATTTTAAATTGTTTTCGAAATTGACCGTTAAACACGTACATGTTTAAAGCTTTAAACAAGCCGTCATTCCAGCAGTGGAATTGTTACCTCACTTTAATGCATTGCATTCCAATCCGAAAGGTATCAAGGTCAGTTTGCGGTCAGTTACAGAAATCGTTATATAAACGCTATCGCGTAAACTATGTGCACTTGAAGTTTATTTTGATCAGAAAGATACTAAATAAAGATATTCGGCGATATTATTATGGTATGTCAATCATAGATTTTTTAAGTGTTTTTAACAATTGCATGATAAGGACCAATTTTGAATAATTTAATAAGAAACATTTATCCATTTAGACCAATTTATTAAGCATGAGCACGATGATTCACGATGTTATTAATAGTGGAATCAAATATGATTCGAGTGTTACCGGCTGACCTATATGCTTTCATTATTTTCATGCTTCTTCATAAACAACGACCACAATCAACGCCGTATATCTTTTTTAAAGATATTTTCTTGTTTACCACTAACCTGCTCTAGATTTTATTTTTTGTCAAATCGGAGTTAAGATAGGTAGCAGCATCAATAGGAATATCGACTGTTAAAATAAATGGGTCTGATTTGAAACAGGAGATTGCGACACATTAGATACTGTCGTTTAGATAGCGAAGATAATAACTTGCATGACATTACGCTTAAATGAATTAATACATCGTGCCACACTCTATCATACTTTCAAAATGTCACAAAAAGCTGCTGTTATTTCTAGCCTGGAAAAAAGAATGATATACAGCAACTAAAGGATGGAAAGTAGATTTCGTTGGAATAAAACCGGATTGGAAGGATGTGATTAAAAGTGTAGCCCTATAATAATTGAAAATACCTGTATGTAATATTCTTTCAATAATTTTGCTCAAGACGCTAAACAGTTAAATCGGTTTATAGTTACCCACATCTTAGGAATCAGACGTTCTGTAGATTGCGCAAAGATTCGCTGTTTTCGAGCAAAGTGGTACCTTACCAGTGAGAAGAGAGAAAAAATCAATAGATTTTTTAAGTGATTCAGCTATTTCATCCAGAGGCGTTCCAAGTATAAAACATTGATATCACTTACTATCACATCTTGGCGGGATATTGTAACATCCTCTAGGATAGTGTAATCGCTTGCACTTTGGCTTTGTTTAAATTCATGTGTATATCGGGAACATCTAGAGTAGATTGTGTTTGGAAAAATTAGAATGCAAGCTTTGTCAACAGGTGACTCGTAGATGTGAATGCGACGATATATCTTATTTACTGAGGAGTTAGATGCTGTACAGTACTATCTTCCAGAAGTCAGACGATGAGTGATTATGTTTACTTAGCGTCTGTGCAAGGGTGTAAAAGTAGACTATCTTAGCTGATTTGACCAGAAAATATATGATAACATTTCAAGATGAAATAGTAACGTCACAGAAGAATATTAACTGTTGCGTGAATTAGTATAGGCAACTATATAAGCATTTTGACAATTGTTTCAGTCAAACTTTTTCATTAGTAATCTTATTTCCAAATATAAAAAATATACAGACAAATCAGTTAACAGTTAACAAATCCCTTACATGTGTAACACACGTGAGATGCTATCTGCTTGCCTCGGGAAATACTGCTCAAAAAACGATTATATAATAAACAACTTGCCATGTGTTTTTTTGTGTTGCGAACTCGATTTGACTAACGGTACTTACCAACAGCCAACTGAACAAAGCACCTAATGTTATGACTCATGGTTAAAATGGTTCTGTATATTGGAGATAGCAATCCGTTTAAGAGAAATAAGCTACGTTCATTAATACTTGTGAGGGCATTTACATTCCTATGTGCCGCCGTGCTGATATGTCAGCTGTTATACCTTATTGGCTCACCTCGTGAGTTTTATTGTAACTAAAAAAAGTATTTTAATGACTTTTGTTTCAGATTGAGAGACCGGAAACATTAAACGCAGTTACATTGAAGTGAAAGGTTCCACGTTGAGTACAAGTGGTTCAAGAATAGCTTCTAAAGGTAACACATTTTGTATATTTCCGCTCTGCAACCGATTGCAATACATTTATATCTTAACACTTTTACAGTGATTTTTAACAGTTTGGAAATTAAATAAAGCATTAGAAGAACCATATGCGCCAAAAATATAGCAATGCGATATTTTCTGATCGACATCAGTATTACGTAGTTTCACAAGAGCATTTGAATGTACTTATGTTAAAGGATTTTAACATGAATAGAAAACACGATTTAAAAAGGGAATTGTCGACAACTACTCTAACAGATCAAAGCTATACTGTCTATACGAAAGACAAATGTTGATGAACATATGACAATATATCACATTTGGAGGTCGCAGCTGGTAGCGTAGTGGATATCGTGTCCGCGTAGCGATCAGGAGGTCCCGTGTTTGATAACCACTCTGGGATCGTTCTTTGGGATCTTCGCTTAAGTAATGACTCTACCCAGAAAACGGAATCGAGTGTGTCTCAATTATGCATATTGCTTTCGATATAATCTAGTTCAAATTAATAGATAAATTATAATTTATTTATATTATAAACTTTAATATACATGTATATCACTGGCTTACACGAATAATACACATAAAAAGCGAACATGATCATAAAAGGAATATATTCAACACATGTTCATGTACCAATATAGTGTTCATGTGTCGTATGAATAGATATCGTTGCGGGAAATTAAAATGGAATTTATTGTGCCACATACAAATAAAAAAGAGCATTTTATATCGTGTTGAATCTATGTTACCAGAGCACATCTAACGTTGAAATTTTGGCTATTGCTATAAGGAACACTGTTTATTTATATGTTAACTTTATTTTACGAAATATATTACGAAACTTTCGTTGATTTTTGAGCGCTATTGAGGCTTTAACGATGTCTGGTTCGAGTTGAATCATAAAGAACACAAATTTACTTGGCATTCAAACTGAACACCAAAGCATTCTGTGCTATCTACTACTTTCAACCTCACAATCATTGTATTGATCAATTGTCTGTTTGGTATTTTTGAAATGGTTAACACTAAACAGTTTAAGAATAACATCAAGAAATTTGAACTTAAGATAAGCGTAACGAGCATTACACCACTAGACTATTCGCCTTAATATAGGATGCAGGTGGACAAACTAATGTATTGAAAACGCTGCTTACATTTAATAAATTATAGGATGTATTTCACAGAACTTCGTCAAGAAATCACTTCAGCTTGTCGATAAAATATATAACGCATTCAATCAACATTAAATGACCGGCGACATGCGATTTGGAGCCTTAGGTCAATTATTACGTAACGTCAAAAGTTCGGGAAAAAGTTGCGGAAGTTTTGTCAGTGCGCTTTTTGTAGTTTTCTGAATGATCGTTTTTAATGTCTGAAGTATTCAACACGGACCAGTTCAGGTAAAATTTACTTTTATTTTAGTTTTCGAGTTTTAATTATCCTAAATATTTGATAAAAGTCCGTCTGCTCAACTGGAGCTGTCATCACAAAAACATGTCATGAGATATATGTACGGTTGTACCATAGTGAAAAGTTATTATACCCCCATTACCAATGGTAATGGGGGCTATATAGGAGTCACTTTGTCGGTCTGTCTGTCGGTCTGTCTGTCCCGAAATTTCATCCGATCTTCAGCAAACTTGGTCAGAAGTTGTATCTAGATGATGGATAAGTCAAGTTTGAATATGGGTCATGCCGGGTCAAAAACTAGGTCACATGGTCACTTAGTGCGTTTTAAACCGAAAATTTGTCCGGACCATAACTATGTCATTTATTGTTAGATTTTAAACTTATTTGGTACATTTGTTCACCATCATTGGATAGTGTGTCGCGTGAAAGAATTACGTCGATATCTCCAAGGCCAAGGTCACACTTTAAGTTCAAAGGTCAAATGCTTGTCCGGGCCATAACTAAGTCGTTAATTGTGAGATTTTAAAATATTTGGCACATGTGTTCACCATCATTGGACGGTGTGTCGCAAGAAAGAATTACGTCGATATCTCCAAAGTCAAGGTCACACTTTGAGTTTAAAGGTCAAAAATGGCCATAAATGAGCTTGTCCGGGCCATAACTATGTCGTTCATTGTGAGATTTTAAAATCATTTGTCACATTTGTTCACCATCATTGGACGGTGTGTCGCGCGAAAGAATTACGTCGCTATCTCCAAGGTCAAGTTCACACTTTGAGTTCAGCTTGTCCGGGCCATACCTATGTCGTTCATTGTGAGATTTTAATTCATTGTGAGATTTTATCGTCATTGGACGGCGTGTCATGCGAAATAATTCAAGAGTTCAAAGGTCAAACTGGCCATAAGTGATAATGGCATAATAATTCTTAACAATCGCCATAAATTAGCTTCTCTTGTTTTGTGAAGACAGCCTGAAAAATATTCTGTAGCAATGCAGCATATGGGGGTATACGTCACGTCTGTGACATAGCTCTAGTTTAATTATGTTTTCAAAATTTAAAATTTAAAAGCATTTTATTATCTTCAACAAAAATAGTTAGTTTACATTGTCGCTATTCTACGGTTCTGATTTGTTTTGTATTTGGATTTGTTTTCTTAAATATTTTATTATTCACTGCAATGTATGGTAGCTTGGATAGGCGAGTGGACATATCAGACATCGACATTACCGGAAGATTAAAAAATACCCACAAGGAATTAAACTCGTATTTAGTATGTTTTTTTTTTAACTCTCAAAAAAAACCTTTATTTGTACAAATATAACACCGATTATTTATTATTATTAATGAAACATTGTGATAGTTATACAATAATTTGTATTATTTTTTAAATAAGAACGCGACTCATTATCTAACGAGTCTGGCATTATTTCATAAACTAGCCAACTTACCACAGAAAGAGTAACTTAATCGTAAAAGACCAGTAGCGAAGGCTATGGAGATAATGATCAGCAATATGTATATAAACATAGCCAGAGAAGTGGTTGGTTTTGTTGAGTGGTATGAAACGACCAGTTATATATCATCTTTGAACGAGTCGGAATTTGAGAACATTTCATCAAACTGTTCTTGCAACAAAAACTTTTTAGAACAATACACCAAAACATTAGTTGAAGACGATATTTTCTCTTTGCGAGAAATGAAAAAATGAAAAAGAAAGTTTCATACGTGGATAGTTACAAAACATTACATCACCTGAAACAAAATTGGCAAAAGACATGATTGCGAAATAGATTTATGTTTGATGGCAAATTAAATATATGCCGTACAATATTTTGGGAAAAATAAACCTTAACATCGTTGCAGCAACATGTTAAAAAGAATGGTTTCGTGCCACTTGTCCATGGAAATACGGGACGAAAATCGCATAATGCACTGACATTTCACAATGTCAAATATATTTCGTTTACTATGTAGTTCCATTAAATGGAATATCGATGCATGCAGCACCAAAGAGCCAAGACGAATATCCATCTATAATGTTGCATTCAAACTTTACCAAGAGCATTATTCATCGGGAATACATAGAGGCAAGTCAAGATGCCAATTAAAGGACATTTTGTCTGAGCTCCTTAAAGAGTGTAATGCGCAGCTGCATACCACACATCAATATAAGCTCACAAGAGGACGATGTGTGCCAAAATGCGCATTGATTCGGACATCGATCAGTGATTCCAGAGGCGAAGAAGAAAACAATGGATGCAGCTGTGGCTTAAAAGAACCACATTGAGGTACGAGTGTTTGTTAATGCTTATAAAAATTACCGATTTATTAATTATTCATTTCTACATCTTGTTTAGATATATATTATACCACTTTTTACAATTTTATATAATATTACATAATATACTGTTTTAATTATTCAAAACATGTATAAGACAAGTAAAACAATGAACGAATTTAAGTTAATTGTATTTGCATAGAATTGAACGTTTCAAATTGCCAATGTATGCAAAATGCACAAACAGAGCTTGACACTTACAGGCGAACCTACATCGTCCAAAGACTTGCATCATTCGAGTCGACTTAGTGAACACACAATAGTGTTTAAATGACATGCGTTTATGGAAAATGCGGTTCAATTTCCTTCTAACGTTAAACACCTTGTTATAGGCAATATGATTTTTTTTATGTATTCAACACAAATAAAGCTTCATTTGTTCAAATTTAAGGCCGGAAGACAGTCGTACTCCTTACCCTCTAGAGGTATTAAGAAGTGCCATCATTTCCGATTTTCTTCGTCGGACAAATCGGCTGTTTATATGAAAGAACGCAGTTCGTCATAAGAAATTTCGGTGGCAAAACAAGAAGTTACGATCAATGTCAATGATGCACCGAAGCAGCTTGAACCCGCGGGAATGACGAAACCGAGGCAGCATTATTTTTACAAACGCGTGCGCCAGTTTGAGGATGTCACTTGTTTAGGAACGTCAGAGGAATAAACTTTAACACAACAAATGATCTGTTTTTACAAACTTTAACTTTTTAATTGCATTACATTTGCTATAGTGTAACCTGCTTAATACAGCGTTTATCGCATATAAGCCGATTGAAACTGACTGAATGCTGTGTGTTTTTGGAATTGTGCATTTGTACACTGATTTTGAACACACATTTGTTTATCGTGTCAACAATTATTTTGAGTTTGTTTTGTTTTAATTCCAACTGTGAAGAAGTTTCCATAGCTTACTTTTTGCAATCAGACATTTATTTCAAAGTTATATGCGCCTTTGTGTATTAATCATCGGATAAATATAGAAAAGTATCGTGCCATTAGTATTGCAAATAGTGTGTTTATGAAGAAATGTAACATGAATACAATGTTTACGTATTACTACGACTTCATTTCAAAATAAAAAACATCTGCTGGATAAGTTGATAGAAAGTTGCAATTATACCTAATTCTTTAATAAAGTGAAACCACAGTACCAATGTAAAAGGACTATTAAAAGTAAGATGATATATTTTTCATTCCCCATTTTCTTAAATTATTGGTTTTATGATGCTTTGTTCGCTTATTAATGATTGTACACACACATACGTGGGTGATAACACAAGAACACAACGTTACCGCTCGCTATTTTTAGAATTATAACCATGATACAATACAAATTAAAAATAAGCTCCATCATTTTTGCTGTTCTTAAATACATAAATTTACCTGTTTATAGTGTTGACTTGTCGAAAAACAACAACTTAATACTACTGACAGACAATCGTGAGCTCAATTGGTACATGAACACGTGTTGAATATATTGTTCCACACAAAAAAGAGCATTTTATATCTTGTTAATTCTAGGTTACCAGACCACATATAGCGTTGAAAGTTTGGCTATACGAAATATTCGTTGATTTTGAGCGTTATAGGGGCTTTAAACAATTTACTACAAACTGTTCAATGTTCATGGATAAAACCCTTGATTCAATAAAATGAAAACTTAATTCAGACAGGTTGAAGTATGCGATTAATACGAACTCATCTTAAGGCTATCTTGTAAGATGTTAAGGGTCTAATAACAGTATTAAAATACATTTATAGGGTAAATGTAACCGACGATGATATATTTATTGCAATGATTTCAGCAAATGTTCACAGTAATAGAATCCTATGATTGAGTCTATGATTTTGATTGTACTTCACTCAATGGTATACATGTACAGTCTAACCTGCCCCAGCGACCACCTTTGAATAGCGACCTCCTGCCCATAACGACCACATGGATTTCCTCCCAAATGATTTCACTATATATATTATACCTGTGACTAACAGCCACCTGCAAACAATGACCAGCGACTGCCATTTTACATTCCCAAAAGTCCATTTTGATAGCTAACAACGACCATTTAAATCATAACAATCAACGATTTCACAACTTTCAATAAAACAATGGCCGCCATGATGCAGTGATAGTAACGTGATACACATCTTACCAGTGCGCGCGTCGGTCGCTATGGAGATATTGGCAAGTTACAGTTTACTGAACTCGATAGCAGTTTTTTGTTTATTTATCACACATTGCTAATAAGTAGCCGCCTGCTTATTTTATGCATTTATCAGTTTGCATATATTTTTACATGTAATAATTGTAATAAACAATACGTCGGAAAATTTCATAATATTTCCAGTAAAATGAATCCCTATATTTTATATCAGGACCGATAAATCCTGGTTCTCATGTTGCTACAAACATTGTACCTTGTTGAACATAGTCTAGACCGTTTATTGTTTACTTTTTTAATGACAATTGTTGACTAAAAATGAGGTTTGGATTATGCGATAAAGTCTTAATGTTTTATTGTTGTAAAGATTGGGTAAGTAGAAGTGTTTTGAATTTAATGCTGTGTCATTATGTTATCCGGCGCGTATACATAAACTTTTAACCTCAAAAACCTATTATCAAATACGCTAGCCTACCCGGCCCGCTCGCATATCTAATAATACGTCTACTCTTTGTAATCAATACAGTATGTTCACGTAATAAACGCATGCAATATAGCTATATCAACTCAATTTAATTCAGCTGAGTAAAAAAATCTACCAATTGACTTTGGAAACTATCTATACATAAACACTATATATTAACACTTCACTGCAAGAACATGGAAGGTACTATGTATTTCAATGTAGCATTAACAACACAAACATACTTAACATAACTCATTCTTTCATAATTTATTAGAGGAATGGATGATTACTAGAAACAAACAAGTCACGAACAATACCAGTGGCATTATAATTTGGGAATAAGAAATTTATTTTACTTTTTCTTATTTTTTTACAGGCAGGAAATTTCGTTTACAACAAAGCTGTGGAGGTATTGCTCAACACCAGGGAGACCTGTATATCACTTCCTCTACTACGTTGTATAAGTATAAGCTGAGTGGGGAAATTGGTCAGCGAACTATATGAGGATAGTACTTTTTCTGACAGGTAGTTGCATGAATAATTTATCATAATTTCATAATGAATATATGTATTGTAATGTAATAGTCTAACTACATAATTGTATCATATGATCTTGGAAATTTGTATTTTTATTACAACAGAATTTAAGAAAGTTTGTGTGCGTGCGTGCATACGTATTTTTGCGCGTGTGACTGTGTGTGTTTGATAATGGGTATGCCTCAGGGAGGCATATAACGATTGACCCGTCCATTAATTCTTCCGCCCGTCCATCCGTCCGTATGTGTAAGGTAGAACTAATTGTATTCGTTTTGAAATGGTATTTATATGTTATTCCAAACAACAATATTCTACATTATTACTTACTAATAAAAAAATATACCTGCCTAATATAAAATCGATTTCCATTGTTAACAATCCGCAAACTGTATTCATAGTAAATGTTCTAGCTATGAAGAACCCAAATAAACAAATAACTTAAACATTGAAAAGCCGCAAGAACCATCAAATGCGCTAATACGATGGGAACACAGGCTCGACAACACTGATTTGAATTTAATATTATCATTTCAACAATCAATTACGAACGACCGAAAGTACGAACGATATTCAAGTTGAAGTATGTTTTTAACAAGTAGAGTGAATACATATAGAACATTTATTCGGGAGTACAGCCTGTTCAAATTCTCTGTAATCAGCTATACTATATCCGTAATGGCAAATCCAGTAATCCAGTAACGTCTCGTTAACTAAGTGTCGCATAAGCTTTGTTTACGAAAATACATTTTTATAAACAGCCTCGACATGTTGCGGACATGCAACTATATTTATTCAGTCTCTAACGACACACTATATACAAAGTTGTTGCATTTCACGGACTGTGAAGTAGGAAACCACTTATCGGTAATCTTTGTTCGTTACGTATCTCTATTATTTTTTGTCCTGGCATGTTGTGAAAATTATTTTTAAAAAAACCGAAGAGTTCTACTATTTTCATATAAATATTTAAAAAGACAAAAATAATAGGAAATTTTATCGAGGTTATATTACCTAGTATCGGTTGAAAAAAAAATGTTATTTCACCTTGTTAATGTTTTTTCTTGACCCATGAACATGTCTAACTTGCGAGTAAAAACTTCCAAACATATAGTATCCTTCTTATATCAGCGCGGCGCTGTGTTTATACACACTCATTAATTAGCGCATTTATTAATAATTAAACCCAGACGCACGGTTCGAATCTTGGTGGGCATACCTTCGTTGTCTTATAATACATTTAAGTGCCAAGATTAATGAAAAACTGCAGTGTCTTCACTGTACACAAAACTACTAACATCATCATATGAGTTCCAATCATCAACGATTGTTTCGCCCATTTGAACAAAAAACATCCTAGTATGGTGGGAACATAGTGGGAATTATTCTGCTCCAGCTCGTGTCGTTCCTGCAAATCCAAATCCTTCTCGACAGCCTTGTTCACCGCTTGAATGGCTGTCTTTCTATTAAGTTATGTGATTTCAAGTGTAAAAGAGGCAGTAGATCCTCTGCACATGACTTCTACAAGGAACAGACAGGAACTCCAACCCGTCATGCGTCTTCCGCTATCAGCTCCGTATAGCCTACCTTGCGACGGCATCGTCTAATCTCTTTTCGTTTTTAGTTTTTATCGCTATGTTCTTCTTTGCCTGGAATATCTAAAACTTCTGAAAAATGTCGGTTTGTTTGTTTGTTTTGACCACATTTTGGAAACTGCAATTTCTTCACAATGCCACTTTTTCATTACTGTTCTGTGGCCAAGACTCCAAATGTGCTTGATGTTCACGTGGTGTTTTGATCTTCCTCTAGAGATCGAATGGTGGCTTTGGAGTTTTCAACTTTTCATTTTCTGTCTGTACAGTTACATTTGATTGAGATCATTTTAGACGCGCGTTTGGTTTGTGATTTATTCTGGGGTAAGAGTGATGTTCGATTACCCCTCAAACCGGTTTGAACCCTCAATGCTTTGCTTTGACCGTTCCAAGGAGGTGATCCCAGTTTTAGTTATTTTATGTTAATAGTAGGTGTTCTGTTAAAAAAACTTGTGGATTAGAACAAGAATTTCTCTCCTGACAGAGTTTCTGGAATTGCATTGTTTGCAATATTTCATTTTTCTTGGTTAATGTGGTGCGCAAGTTGCCGGAGTACTCTGCTATGTCGCCAGCTCTCCCACCTACATGACAGGAGCTAAGTCTAGCCAGTATTCTGTCAAAACATTGCCGATTTTGATGCAGTTTTTGTTGTTATGCCCTAGAACACATGTTATTAATAGATTGACACATAAAACAGGTGTGTTTTACAATATTTTCACTTAAAATGTTAAGATATATTCTTTAATATTCATTGGAGATACCACGGGTACACATGCTACTGAACTCACTGCGCATGTGTTGTACATTATGAATAATGACGGATATTTTCGATGGTCACACTCAAATCTACTATACTGCACAACAAAGTAAAGCACCCCTCTTAAAATTTTGTGGAACACAACAATCACCCCGTTTGCTATTACTGTATAAAATTGTGTTGCTTAAAAGAACTGTAATTGTAAATTTTCTTTGTTCCTTGGCACCTTTGTTCAATCTGCTTGCAGGGCTGTTTTTCCTGCCTTTGTGAAGCGGTCTTGGCCCCTCACTTTGTGAAAAAATGAGTCGCGAACTTGTAAAAATTGTAAAAATAATGAGTCTCAAACTTTTCAAAATTGTAAAAAAATGAGTAGCGAACTTCTGCAAATGGTGAGAAGACAATTCGCGAACTTGTAAAAAAAAAAAAAATTCATTTTGTTAAGAATTAGTACAGAAAATGTATGTGTAATAATTGCATCTAACTTAAATTTCAAAATAATGCATTAAAATCATGTTTTGATTGTCTGGACTCTTTTTATGCCTCCCGGTAGGGTGACATATAGCTGTTGAATTGTCAGTCTGTCTGTCTGTCAGTCTGTGCGTCTGTCTGAAAACTTTAAAATTGGCCATAACCTTTGCAATATTGAAGATAGCAACTTGATATTTGGCATGCATATGTATCTCATGGAGCTGCAAATTTTGAGTGGTGAAAGGTCAATGTCATCCTTCAAGGTCAAAGGTCAAAAAACTAAATCCAATGGAAGTAACAAGCTTTAAAGGGAAATAATTTCTTTACCTGCCAAATGATCAATAGAAATTTTATTTAAAAGTGGCGCAGTAGGGGTCATTGTGTTTCTGACAAACACATCAATCAGCATGAACTTGAATGTACCCTTTTAAAGGAAGCATAATTATTCCGTTGGGGGTTTGTGGACTCGCGGTAATGGTATCCCGACGTTACCCTTGTCTAAATCAGCATGAACTTGAATGCACCCTTTTACAGGAAGCATAATTATTCCTTTGGGGGTTTGTGGACTCGTGGTTATGGTATAATTTGTGTTTGTTCTTGTTTTTTTTTACGTAGTACTTATAGTTTAAGTTTAATATTTTATTGTGTCAATAATTGTCTTATAGCTATACACATAGGGTAGTTTTATAGTGTCTTGTTGATCTTTCTAATCTGGGGTTACTGTGCATCTTTTTACGTAGTACTTATAGTATAAGTATAATAGAGTAGTTTTATAATATAAATGAGTAGCTTTGATCGATTTCTTTTGAAACTGTGTTGCAAAATGTATTCGTATCTGCGATACGTCAAATGTTCTTATGTAAAGCGCCTTTGAACGCGCACTCTTGTATGAAAAGGGCGCTATATAAATCCGGTATAATATAATAATAATCACTTGTTTCTTTCAAAAAAAGAAGTTCAGGGAAAATATTTGGGCATAAATTATGTCTGTACGTACACTAATGAAAGCAATGACACTAAAATAAAACGTAATGTTGAATTGTGAAATGGCGGTTTTTGACAGATTTGAGCACAAAAAGTCCGATTTTCACAGTTAAAAATGGCCGTTTTGTGGTCCGCTAGATTTGTGAATTGGCCATTCACAGCCAATCTCTAATAAGGAAAAAAAAGCCCTGGCTTAATAATCTTTTTAAGATTTTTAATGGATGAAGAATTTGTAGGAAAAGTTTTAAAGTTTAACTCTTTAATATTCATTTACATTGTATATTTTCAGAATTAACTTCTGTGGCTTTACAAAAGGAGACAAACGAGCTCATTTGAAGTATATTTTAACTGAAATCAGTTGTGTATTGTCTTTTATAACAACAGTTGTAACTGTGTCTATAAAATTTACAATATAACTCATATGATCAATTGCAAACAAGTTGAATTGTGTATTTTGAAAACTGTCAGCCAGACAAAGAAGTAAACAGTAAAAATGGGTAATAGAATGAGTTCGTCTTTACCTCCATGCCAATATCAGCAGACTACCGGGATGTGTTGGTTGGATGGCATTAATTCTTCTTTGCTCTGGGTAAGATTTCTATTTTTATTGTAGCTTGAGACTTTGGATATAAGCAGGGTTGGCATAAAACCTGGGTTTTATTCATAAGAATAGTCCAGCCTGTGTCTGAAAACATGGGTAATTCTGGGTATTACATTGCAATAGTGGGAAATACTGGGGAGTAAAACTAAAAGATACTTCAAAATTACTTTAGCACTGCGTAATATCAATATGTTTGTATATCTGGTGACAAGAATATGTATAACTTGCTGTAGTTATCACTTTCCCTTACAAGTACCAAGTATATGATAAGCTACTTTCACAGTTTTTTTAACTTTTTAAGCAATAATTATTACTTAACACACTTGCCTCCAGGTTTTTTTTTTCCTTCTTTGTGACCCGCCGGATTTTTTCCCCTCAGCAGGTGAATTTTCCCCGAGATCTCATTTCCCCCCCCCCCCAAAAAAAAACTTTGTTTTAAACCTTTAATTATATAAGTTAAACTGATCCAGTATAAAAATATAAAAATATTGCATAATTAAATTATCTGTTGCCTTGAATTTGTTTTAAAAACATAAAATATGTTAAATTGATTATTTAAGACTTTCCTTATTTTCCCCAAAGTCTGATGTTTCGCACGTTTTTTTCCCAAATTTGCCTTTCCGTGCTTATTTTTTTTCCCCTCAGAGAAGTCTAGGCCCTTTCCCCAAAATCAGAAAAAAAATCTGGCCTCAAGTGGCGACACATACGGTGTGGTATGTCCATACTGATTAAGATCTTTGTTTTTATGCCCCGGTAGGGTGGCAAATATATATCAGTTGAACTGTTCGTCAGTCTGTGCGTCCGAAAACTTTAACATTGGCCATACCTTTTGCAATACTGAAGATAGCAACTTGATATTTGGCATGCATGTGTATCTCATGGAGCTGCAAATTTTTGGTGGTGAAAGGTCAGGGTCATCCTTCAAGGTCAAAGGTAAAACAATAAAATAATCAAAGCGGCGCAGTAGGGGGCATTGTGTTTCTGACAAACACATCTCTTGTTATGCATGTCTTTGTATATTATAAATAGCCAATACATGCCTTGCTTACAGTGAAAGGTCTATATTATGTCAATCAACCAGTGTTGACTTAACAATGTAATATAAAAAATTGAGCTGAGAAATTATGTATTAAGTATTTCAACGCAAATATTTGCACAGGGTTGTTAAAAAAAGGTATTTTTTTCATAATATAGTATATTTGAGCATACATGTTAATAAAACTGCAAGTAAGCTGACAAAAAAGAATTTGGGCTTATTACTTAGTATTTCCCACTTTGAGAGTATTGTCAAGGATGGGAATACCCAGGGCGGGTAATTCATGCCAACCCTGGTTACTGAAATATCAATTTAATTAATGCATTTTGCATACTTTCAAACAACATCATGAGCCCACTTGATGTCATACAACTACTAGAGAGCTGAAAGGCTGCTTTTGTTTCTAATTAATTATCAATCAATAAATGTCATAAGATATGCATGTTCAGTTGAGTGATGTCATGTTATGATTATGTACCTTTAATCAATAATTATACACCCAATATTGAGTAACGGGGGTAAACTGGAATCACCATAAAATTCTTTTTGTATGTTTGTCCGTCTGTCTGTAGACGAATTTTGTCTGCAGAAGTTCTCTAATACTTTTCAATGCACAGCATACAATTCTGTTTTGATTGTTACTCATAATATAATATTTGCATATGCAATTTGTATCGTCCTGCTTGAAAGATTACAAATGGTATGCCCCTATTTCAACTTTGAATTTCTTAACAATGAATTATTAATATTGTTTTTTCAGAATTTATTAGCAAAAATATACATCTCTGAAACATTATTGTCAGGATATATCATATTTGGTTCGAAACATTGTATATTAGCCCATCTACAGTACTTTGTTTCGTCAAAGCATGACCCTGGGATCAAAACTGGCCGCACCCAGAAGGTCAAATAGATAAAATATACTTAATGACTTGAAAATGTGTCCGTCTGCAACTGTAGTGCCCAAAGGTTTAATATTTGGTATGTAATATTGTATTGTGGTTCTCTACATGTACAAGCTTTCTTCAAATAATACTTCTGGGGTGAAAACTAGCCATGCTCCGTTGTCTTTTTTTTATTGTTACAACTTTATACATATTACTAAAATCAGCTTTAGGGGGTATTTGTCACTAAAATTAAAGTTGCGGTTTATAGTCTGCTTCGATATACATCTTCAGCCGACTTCGACATTAACCCCCCGATCACTGGGATTTAAGTCATCCGTTTTACTTTACATACGGGGCACCAGGCTGCCACGGCACATTGACTTATTTCCCTCACAGGTACACATTTATACACCTGGGTGGACTACTCTAGCCGTACTAGGACAAGGTCGTGCTTAAATTTATTTAACCAGCTATTTGACGAAACACTTTGGTCACTGTTGCTAATGGTACTTTGTTATTGCTTCAACAAATGACAGATGTAGAATTCTTGTAGAAAACTCAATATTTGTGTGTAAGTTATTAATTGTTATTTGCCATTTATATTTTATAATTTACAAATATTTCTGGATTGTCTTCCTTTGTGTTGCAGATTTGTTTGCTTCAAACAGTTTTTCTTACTTTCGAGAGTGCTATTTGGCAGTTGCTGTATTCAACCTATGATGAGATACATTCAGGTATACATAAAAACTGTAATTGCTTCTTTTTGGACACTTTTAATATTTGGAAACCCTCATTTTTTGCTTATACAGTTTTTTGGTGACAATATTATCTGACAACCAGATTTTTACCAATAATAAATTATTCCAGTTTTTTTGGACATTTTATGTGACACTTGTCAAGCTGTTTTATATTAGTCCGTCCATACAACAAACATGTGTTTTTATAACCAGATAATGGTCATAAAACCAGTGGACCATTAGATAAGCATTATTGTTAAAATAGCCCTATACTTAAACAATGTTTCAATCCACATTGAATAACAGTATGATGTCAGTAAGTGCTTATTTTGATGTTATCATGCAGCTTGCATTTGAAATATAGTCATCATGCAAACTTCAGCACTGGGGTATTTTTTCGACCCGCAAATCAACTTTTTATAGGTACCCGTTTTAGCCCTTCTAAATAACATTCAACAATTTTTGCTAATAAATGAGTTCAGTTGTATTAAAAGTGTTTGTTACGTTTCAGAACGGCTTGGATCACAACAAAAACAGATGAACAAGGAAATATTACAAAGGCAATGTGTAAGTGTCTTAACACACAAGCTCGTTTTGTGCATTCCTTCAAAGAAGGCGGCATATAGCAGTTTCACTGTTTATCTGTGCGTCCATCCAAACATTTCTCTCTCAGCAATTACTTTGACATATATTAATGGATCTTAAAACAATTTGGCACAAATGTAAACCCTCATATAACCATGTGTCACATGTTACAACAATAGTCCTACCTCAAAGGTCAAGGTCTCACTTTAGAGGTAGGTCATACATGTGTACATGTTTATCTGCCATAAGACAGTGAATTCCTAGAAGACTACATGTAGCATCACTAGGAGGCAGTTCCACAAATGTGAATGAGTCCAATGACTGCACATTTTGTATAACCTAACCCATTTATGCCTAGTGGACTCTCCCATCCTTCTAAATTGGGTCAATTTGTTTCCAAAATGAGGGATGTCTAGTATATTTATTTCTATATTTAGAATATTTCTTACAGAAATTCCTTTAAGCAAACAGCGCAGACCCTGATGAGACGCCACATCAGGGTCTATGCTGTTTGCCAAGGCCTTTTTTCTAGACGCTAGGCATAAATGGGTTAATCCTTAATAAGAACTTTCTGATTAGTGAAAACAGTAAATAACTATGAATCTGGGTTGAAATAAACTTTTTTTTAACTGCAATGCGACAAATAACTTATGATTCAATGGAAGAATAATTTTAATCTATTTGTCAGCACTTTTGAATACTGTTTTTAACCAGCCTAAGCTGCTTTCAACAAAGTTCTAAATCCTAAATAAATTAGATTGGGGTTTTGTGTTTTTTTTTAGTGACATTATATATTATTAACCATCATTGATCATTTTTATGCAAGATATCTGTTTATAACAAAGCAGATTAAATAATTTTTATATTATAAATTGCAGATGTTTGTATTGTTGTCCTATTGACCCCTTTCCCAATCTCAAAAGGTATATATTTTCCACCAAATGAATTTTTAAAATTCCAAATTGAATGTTTCAAAAAGAAGAAAATAAATATATTTTTTAAATAAATTGAGTTCATCTTTCAATCCAGCCATATATGTTAATATATACTTTTAAAAACACTTATGCTGAATTTTAAAGTATTGATAAAGCAAAAAAAACAATTTCCCAATTTTAGTCAAAACAACAAGATTTTTCCCAATCCAAAGTGCCCTGGGCCATGAAGTCCTCAAAATGTTTTAAAAAAAAACACTGCTAATAATATTACAAACTTTATCCAGAACTTCTGGAAACTTGCCCAAAACAGCTTACTTCTTAAACTACTCATGTAGGTGATCAGGGACCTTAAAGCCCTCCTTCATTTTTCTTGATTCATAATTGGGATGATTTTATTGCTGCTGTTAAACAGGAGACTTCAGCATGCAAGATTGAGCACTGCGGTCAACAAGAGATGTGTCATGATCGTTTAACCAGTCATGGAAAAGAACCTTCCAATCTTGGATGTAAAAGGTCTGTGAAATTATTTGATGTTGGAGAAAATCATATGTATTTATATCCGTCATGATTTTAAGGTTAGTTAGAAATTTTACATTTGACATTTTGACGAAGGTTTTTGTGTCGCCTGACTGTGGTCAGGGGACATATAGGTGTCCGCGGCGGCGTCACACTTTTCGAAAATGGCTCATAACTTATGTGTCCCTTCAGATATTGCTTTCATATTTGGTATGCATGTGTATCTGGACAACACCTTTCCATGCGTATACAATTTTTTACCCCTGTGACCTTGACCTTGAACTTGAGGTCAGCGTTCACGTTTGGAAATCTGCGACCGCGATTCGAAAAAGGCTCATACCTACTGTGTCTCTGCAGATATTGCTTTCATATTTGGTACGCATGTGTATCTGGACAACACCTTTCCATGCGCATGACCTTGACCTTATTTTGGACTTTGACTTATTGAAATGGGCCAATTTCTTGGGTTACTCATTACCATCAGGCGACACATCCAACTCGAGGAATTCTAGTTAATTGTGTAACTATATTTTAATGTTTTCAAAAATATGTTTTGCAGCTGCGATGAGGAAACATCTTCATCGAGAATGGAGAATTCGGTATCCCAATATGAAGGCTCAAAGAAGACTTTGAGTGACAAAGAAATCCAAACTGAAATTGTTGGTCTTCTTTCAAGGAAAAATTGGACAGATTCAAACATGTCCTTTCTTGATAAACAACTAGATTCGAATAAAAGCTTAGAGATTTATGGCCAAGCATCAAATAATAGCACTAGTTGTGGTACAAATAGAGTTGTTTTTAATCGCCAGACGCGTGAAGAGAAGTACCAGAAAAAAGTGCTTGATTACAATTCTGATAATTTTTCAGATCATCAACCTCGTAAACCACCACTTGCTAATAAAACTTTCCTGTCCGCAGATGACCAAGAACTTAGTAATGTCGGTCCTGAAAAAACTGACATTGATAGATTATTTGCCAATGATTTGAATAATTTAGAAGATTTAAAACACATGCAAGATAAGGAAGAAATTGATTTCTGTGTAGGCAAATTTCCGATGCCTGTGATATATTCTAAGCATGATGACACTGAACTAAAAACTATTGAAGAAGCGAAGACTGTCTCTTCGGAAAAAAGGCACAGCCAACAGTATCAAAGAAACTCTATCAGCATAGATAGCAGCTATCCAGATGACAGCATCAGTATTGAAAGTCGACTGAAGAGATCGTTTTCCGTTTCTTCCGATACTAGTTCATTCAAGCTGTTGAAAGAAGAAGAGACAATTTGTGATTTATGTCTCCAGGGTGTATCAGCTGTTAATTTCTCAGATTTCTCAGAGTTACCCCCACCAGAACTGGCAGTGTCTTCAAAAGTTGAACCCAGTTTAGAACGTGGGCATCCAGTTGTTGCAAGCCTAAAACCTCTTCAGAAAGCAGGACACCTTCCACCAAATAAGTATTCCGGTATGTTTATAGTTGTTTTTCAAGTCTAGAAGTTATAGAAATGAGTCAAAACTAACATCTGGATACTGGGAGAACTTTAAACGTACTTTTTATTGGATGATGAAACTTGATTTAACGTGTAATGTGGATAGAGGTCCATATCCTAAATAAGCAGGTCATTTCAGTTTTGTAATAATAATAATAATCTGATATGATATATATATACAAGGTAGGTACAATGTATCTCTTGACACAGGAAAATCACCTTCATCAACATTTTAAGCGATAAATTGCCTCAATGGCGTTCGATTTTCGTAAACTATGTACCATTTCGTTGGGAAAGGTTGCCTCGTGACGAAAAATGTGCATAGAGTTCCATATCCTAAATTAGCAGGTCATTTCAGTTTTGTATGTCTGGCCAAGTCACTTAAACACTATCAACATGTCATAAAACAACATTTTTTATCATTTTGAAAAAAAACATCTGATATGAAATATATAAACAAATAAGAGTTTATCAACCTACAACACAGATTTGTCCTTTTGTTTGCATTATAACTTCGAAATTGTTGTAAATCGGGAATTGTTTATCGTCAATTCGAGTCCAGCTCCATGTCGATCAGACGCTTACATGGTAAATACGGTTCTCGGTTTAAGTTATTCGGTAATACTTTCGGTAACTCTGAGGCGCGAAACCAATCGTGTAAGGTGAAGGACGTTTTGCAAGATGATCATCGTACACGATTGAAATAAGCATTCAAACATAACGATTATATGAGTGTTTGGTGTGAACAAAAAGACAAATCTGTGTTGTAAGTTGATACACTTGTATTTATTTATTGTACTAATGCGGATTATGTTCGGTAGCTTGGGTATTTCAATAGTTTTAATCTTGTTAACATCGGCTCTGAACGTTCGGTCAGATCGGAGCCAACCTAGCTTTTCTACGAGTTTGAGAAGTGTTTTCTTGTAGTTCATGTTGGCAAGTAGCCGTGTGTGGTCATTTGTCATCACAAGGCAACCTTTCCCAACAAAATGGTACATAGTTTACGAAAATCGACCGCCTTCTAGGCAATTCATCGCTTAAAATGTTGATGAAGGTGATTTTCCTGTGTCAAGAGATACCTACCTTGAATATATATATTATATCAGATTTTATTTTTTTCAAAATGATAAAAAAATGTTGTTTTATGACATACTGATAGTGTTAAAGTGACTTGGCCACGTGCCCAACACCTGTGGTCTGTCCATCCAGCTGTCTGTCTGTCCTAAAAATCTGGATCATAAATAGGTTTTGGCGACCATCTTGGTGGCCATTTTCGACGCCATGTTGGATTTGCGTGTACTATATTAAACTTTAACAATTTTTGATGATCATTATGTGTTTTTTGCCCCTTGAAACCTAGGTATAGACACCAAATTCATCAAATTTGATTGGATTGTTACATAGTTATGATCATTAATAGGTCTTGGCGGCCATCTTGAAAAAAAAAACTTTTGATATGTTTATAAGGACCTTCTACCCTACCAGGATCAGTTAAAATACCTTTTTTAGCAATTTTCTGGGTGTCAAAGTGTATATTGACCATACTATTTTGGAGGTTCGCTTGTTTTTAGGAACTTTTCTTGCAATCTCATTAATATTCATAGATATGCAAATGTTCTAATTTGAATATTTAACTGCAGATCATACTAGGTAATAATCATAATCTTCATTTTAACACCAAACTTTTATTTTAAGAACCAATTTTGAAGAAATATTTAAGAATTGTACTAGCTAAACTAGCTATTTAGTCAAAGCCTGACGGTTGCCATAGAAACAGCTCAATAATAAATTACAGCTGCCCAACTGAGATTGTTATCACACATTTTGTTTCTTTATATTGAGTATACAATCAAGTAAGATACTGGTAGGTGTTGTTTTGCCCCCCTGAGTGGTACACCCCAGCCCATCTGGCTGATAGACTAATTTGACCGAGTTTTGAAATGACTGAGATATCATTGGGTCAAATGTTGAAACAAACTTAAAAAGTTTTATGAAGATTTGGCAATAAATGTTGCCACTATCATTCACAAACATTTTTTTTTCAATTTTATATAGTGACCTAGTTTTTTACTTTTTGTGACCCAGTTTTAAACTGTGCCAATATATCATTGAGACATATGATGTGAACAATTTCATGAAGATTGTGCAATTATTGTGGCCTCTTGAGTGCTAACTAGCTTTTCTTTCATTTGACCTTGTGACCTAGTTTTTGACCACACATGACCCAGGTGAGACAAATTCTCTCACTGATTTTTATTAAGTTTTGGCAATAAATGTGGTCTCTAAAGTGATCATAAGGCAAATGTGTATGCACGACAGACGATGGACGGTGAAAGATGGTCACAAAAGCTTGTTAAGCTAAAAATAAAAAAAAACAACAGTTAAACTTAATAACTAAATAAGATTTTGTTATGTTACTTCATAATATGACCGGCGTGAAAGAAATGCTGGTGTATTGATTTGCTCCAGGTGATGGATGGGTCAGTCCAGTCTGTCCATATGTTGTAAATATCGCTTTTTTGTCCAGCTTTTCAAGATTTTCGTATAACTTGGCAGAAAAGTTACATTTATGAGAGGCTGTGTTTACATCCAATGCCACCTTTGTGTGCATGTATAAACTTTAATAACAAAATACCTACTGCATTGGTGGGTGCATCTTTGTTTGTAGTTGGTTTGTCGAGTCTCTTTTAATAACTTGTTCTGTTAATCATAATCATTTTATATTTATTATAAACAATGTTCATGCTTCAGGAATGGACTGCTGTCAGGCATCATATTTTGAAGCAGAAGATCAGAGAAACACGCATAACTCCACTCATGTGCTTAAAGTTTACTCAAGTGAACCGCAAAATCCAGCTATTTCGAGAAAGGAAACAGATCTCAATAAATATGAATGTGATTCTTCTTTAAGTCATTCAAAAGCTGAAATGTTGCCTAGATTATCAGAACATGAGAAAACTGTAAACATACTGGAGCAAGATGCATATGTTAGCCTTGTGGATCCTGATAAATCTAAACAAGGTGATAATGTCACTCATGAAAATGATACTTCTGTAAGCAGAATTGATGACATGTCAGTTGTCACAATCTCAACTGAAAATGATAAAGCTGTTACGAGAACTGAACAGGATTCATGTGGTGTACATGTAACAAATGAACATGATACAGCTCTAAACCAACTAGAACATAATGTGTGTGCTGTCATTTCTGAAATTGAAACAGCTTCAAACAAAACTGAACATGATTTGTGTGTTGTTGCAACAGGAAATGATGCAGATTCAAACAAAACAGAACATGATTCATGTGTTGTCACAATGAACAATGATGCAGCTTTAAATTTAACTGAACTTGAGGAATCAGTTTTAAACATCAAACATGATGCATGTTTTGTCTCTTCTCAACATTGTACAGCTTTAAACACAACTGAACATTATGCAAATCTAAAAAAGGATGAACAAGACGTCTCTTTCAGCTCATATAAATGTGGTAGTTGTGTTAACAAAGCAGCTAAACGTGATACCTCTGTAAGAACAAATGAATGTGGTTCATCTGAAGACGCACATGAATGTTATACAACTTTACATACAACGGAACACTGTGTAACAACAAATACAAATAAAAATTGTACAAATGTAAGCACTGGTAAATGTAGTCAATTCAGAAGTCAATGTGATGCATCTGTAAGCACAAATGAGTGTAATTCATATGCACGCCCAAATGTGTGTGATAGATCTGTAATCACAGATGAATGTGGTGTTTCATTATGCAATCAAGTAAATACATCTGTCCATAAATCTTCAATGGCTTCGTCTTTGAAACATTCTAACACAACAACATTCGTAAAAAAATCAGATGTCACACACCTTAGTAACGGTGGAGTTGATAAGTCAGAATGTTTTAACCATAAGTTTCAACACATATTGCATAATATGAAAGAGAGAATGAAAGAGACTCTTTTAGAGCAACTAGAATATACCATATCAACAAGGTTAACTCAATTAATCGATGAATTAAGACATGTAAATACTTTACATGCCCAGTCAATAAGTGAAATTCAACAATTGAAAAGATCAATGTCTTATCAGCACCTTAGTGAAAAACTGAGCCATTTAAAACCACTGCATCCAATATCAAATGTGGATACACATAAAGTTAACAAAGAGGATAATCTAAATATAAAGCATAAAACATGCTCCACAGGGATGGACAAATTGGCAAAGGATGCCGATTTTTGCCCAATGTATAATAGAACCTCAATGGAAAGTTACTCAAATAAACCACAACATAGTTTAAAAGATGTGTCCTGTTCAAATAAGCATGATTCAAATACATCTTGGAAATCCACAAAGTCTTCAGAAATTACTTCAAAAAAACAAAAAAGAAAAAAAAGAAATAAGCGTAAAAGAGCAAGGAGGCCTAGAGCTCCACCACATGAACATTTTGTATTCAGTCGCCATTCATCAGAGTGCTCATTCAGTCATAATTTTGTTCATGAACAAAGGTCAACAGATGATGCTTCAAAATCAAAATGTTGTGCTTTCCGGAATGATAAACATGTGCCAAACAGGCAGCCAAATTGTGTTCGTCCGGAACTAAACAGTGATTGTTTCACGTCTCATTCAGAAACAGAAACTGACTCTTGGTTGTCATATAGAAGGGTTTTAAGGGAATATTGTGAAAAAATTGCTCAGCGACGAATAGGAAGGAATGTGGCTCAGAGACTGTGTTTAGACCATGCTCATCAACTGCATGGAACTGTTGTTGTTAACGGTTTGAGGTCATTCTTTAATAGAGTGAATACTGGGGATCCATTGTCGCACGAAGAACAGATGCAGTTTGAATGGTTGCGGTTCATAACTTTCAACCAATATGAAGGTGAAGGGAATGGCATTGCACTAGCTAGGAACGGATTCTATCATTGTCAAGAACTAGGTCCCAATGCCACTAGATGCTTCGCATGTGATATAGTGCGCGAGGAATGGACATTATTGGAAAATGTGGAAGAGACCCATAGGAGATTATCCCCTAACTGCCCATTTCACCGTAACAACAGTGGTCAGGGTACACGTAGAAATATCTCAATTGCAGCAGACGATGGACCCCAAAGAGCAGCAAGCGCTGCCAATGTCAACGTGCGAGATGCATCGGCAACGGGTGTATCCCAGTCTCCCGCTGCAACCAGTACCGCTCGACCGACCCCGTCCAGTTCCATATCTCAGCCGACCCCGACTGGTTCCATATTCCCTCATGGCCAAAGCCCTGCAAACTTCAATCATCCTGCAACGCCTGAGATTATAAGGCAGTTTGATGCTGCTGCAGCTGCTCGTAGAAATGCCTCGTCTGCATCTACCACTCAGAACCCTGTGTCTCCCCTGACAGAACGCCTTGGCCATGCACAGATAACGGAGTCTGAAGAGGTAGTTATTACTGTTTGTTTTCTTGTCTTTCTACTGTTGATTCAAATAGACTTGCATATTGTAACATGCACAGGCCTTTTTCTGCCTATTTGGGGAAAAAGTACCTAGCAAAATGGGGATTTTTCGAGTCGCGAAATCTTCCAAAATGGGAAGAATTTTCATTGACAAAAGCATTATTTGGGCATGGTTTTTTCCAGCCATTTTGGATAAAAATCAAATAAATTAGGGTTACATATTTTGTAGGTTGTTTAAAAAATAAAATTGAGATATTGAGTCTACAGTAATAATCATAAGTCATAAGACACTTCTTTCTAAAAAAAAAAAAAAATCTTTTTTTGAGATTTGGGGAAAAAATATGCATATTTGGCATGGGGAATGGGTCCGACTATCGGACCCGTGAGATAGGCANTACTTTTGCAATATTGAAGATAGCAACTTGATATTTGGCATGCATGTGTATCTCATGGAGCTGCACATTTTGAGTGGTGAAAGGTCAAGGTCATTTTTCAAGATCAAAGGTGAAAAAACAAAATCCAAGGGAAGAAACAAGCTTTAAAAGGAGATAATTTCTATAACTGCCAAACGATAAATAGGAATTTTATTTCAAAGCGGCGCAGTAGGGGGAATTGTGTTTCTGACAAACACATCTCTTGTTTTTTATAATTTAGGCTTCGAGGAATATGGCCAAAGCCTTCAAATATGGGGATGAAACTGAGTGAAAACTGTATTGGGGATAATTTTCATGTAATGTAACTGAAAGGGGAATGACATTTTGAGTGTTCCGTTACATTTGGTGAAGAACTGCATGAATTTAAGGAAAACAAGGCTTGTCACCATAGGATGACATATGCCCCCTTTTTCCACATTTTTGTAAACTTAAACACAAAGTTTAAACTTTAAGTGTGACAGAATTTCAGATGGACGGACAGACAGACGTACAGTGCGATCACTATATGCCCACCTTCGGGGGCATAACAAATATGATGGGTTGTAGCCTATATTTGGATACAGCTAAAGAATGTTTTAAAACCCTGACTGATGATATCAGTTCCTATAGCTTGCTAATGTTTTGTTGTATGTTCAAGTCTTGCCTTTGAAAAGATTTTGTTTTTCAGAAGCATACATATTTGTATGTAAGTTTTTTTTTATGCCCCAGAAGGTGGGCATATACAATGTAGTGATCGCACTGTCCGTCTGTCTGTCGTTCTGAAATTCCGTCACACTTTGCGTTAAGGTTTTGCGTTTAGGTTTTGCATTTAAGGTTTCAGAAAATGGTCATAACTTTTGCAATATTGATCATAGCAACTTGGTATTTGGCATGCATGTGTATCTCATGGAGCTGCACATTTTTAGTGGTGAAAGGTCAAGGTCATCCTTCAAGGTCAAAAGTATTATTTTGTTTAATTCAAAGCGGCGAAGTAGGAGGCATTGTGTTTCTGACAAACACATCTCTTGTTAGTCTTATTTTTATACCCAATCAAACGAGGTTTGGGCGGTATACTGGAATCAGCCTGTTGGTCAGTTGGTTTAACGATTGGTTGCTTGGTCTGTCATGCTGCACACGTTTATTTTGTGTTGTGAATTAGTCTCTCAATTTTCATTCTTTTCTTAAGATTTATTTTCAAGATGATGTAATCTGCCTTGAAGTGAAACCTTATCTGGTGTGTTTTTATGGGGTTGCTCATTTCCTGTATTTATGCCTCATTTCCTTTGGATAAGAATCATGGAAATTTTTAGATAAAAACAGTTGTTTATTTGATGTTATCTGAGCCAACACTGACACATGTGTTTAACATAATGGTTTTATACAGAGAAGTACTAATGTTCATTGGTTATTCAAGGGCACATTTTTGGAAACCGAATCTTTGAGGTTTCAGTTGATAATGTTACTCATTGTCTATGAGTAATTGTTGACACTCATTCAACTTAACGTCTCTCCTATTAAAACGGATACGAAACTAACCTTGTGAGCATTCTGAACACTTAGTGTTTTGTCATTTATCCTTATAAACCACTCAGAAGCACTGTCCGTTCATTGTTAATTGTTAAAGCTACATATAAGTACAATATTTTTATTGTGCAAAAAAAGATGTGCACGTCTTTATTTTTCAGATTTCTGCTATTTAAAAGGGAAATTTAATTTGTCTTTTTTTAACCTGAATTGAGATTGTTTTTTATGAAAGTTCTTTTATTATATAAGATGTTCAATACGTAAAGCATTTTGATTGATCTTCAATTCCCCATGTCATAAGAATAAAAGCTTTGAAAGTGTACTCTTTATAAATGTTTAGTTGTTCAGTGGTATGCATGGCCATCAATAAATGTATATATGATTCTTACCCCTAGGAAAATGGGGCTAATCTGGGACGACACTTAATGCACATGTATCTAGCCCCATTTTCCCAGAGTGGCTCATATATTATATATATAATATATATACTATATATATATATATAATTGTATTTTAAATAATTATTGCATAACTCCAGGGCCCACGCAGCATTCTTGCTCAGCCTACTGAGGACCCGGAGAACAGACAGGCTCAGATTCTCAGAGCTGGGTACAGTGATCAGGATCGCAGTGGTAAGATCATGTGCATGGAGTGCTCTGAGGTCAAATGCCAAAAATATTTGGTACAAGCATTTGTAGGGAGAAATTATTATGTTAAATCTTAATTGCATCCTATTTTGTGATTTTTCAAAAAATAAGGCAACAAATAATGGAGTCGGCTCAATTTTTATGCCAATGAAAATCATACACATTTATCTGTCAATTTACTGTATTGAAACTACTTGAAATAATGTCCACGATATAAACATAATATTCAACAAGATATAGACATTGATTGTTGAACTTGTTTCAAAGTTTTTACCCCTTGCTGAGCATGATGTAATTTATTCATATATGGGCTGGTGCTATTTATTAATTTGGAAATAAAAAAAGATTTATAAATTTTATAAATCAGGATTTAAACAAACTACTTGTTCGCTTTATCAAAAGCTACATGTAAACTTCACTGTGTACATGTACATAAATGCGTGTCAGTGAATATTTATGATGGGCTTGTTCAAGGATTGACTTCACTGAAAAGCTTTTCATGGTATCTCCATTTAACCACATCATGTCATATTTGTAATATTTAAAAAAACATTTATAGCATAGACAACCTTCCCTTCAGATTATTGGAATTTAAGGAATTTGAGAAATTTGCAAATAATTATTTAATGTTTGAAAGGTGATACAGGCTGTTGTGATCCATCTTGTGTTCCTTTCTATAACTCAAATCAGAAATTAAAGTAAATAAAGGCCTTTGGTCTAAAATACACAGTATTTTACACAAAACATAACACATGTTTGTAGTTGCAAACACATCATCTTATAATTATAAGTCATGTACAGTATTTCCACCCATATACCAGTTATATAGAAATTCTCCACGGACAACTTCATAGTTATTTCATGGAAAAAAGGCTTGATATTTACAATCAATAATAGATATATTATTTTTGTTAAAACAAAAGTTACATATTCTCAAATTATATGCAACATGTAACTGCCTACCAACTTCACTATTTATTTATGTATGTACACCTGTATGTTACTGTAGATGTCTCATACAATGTACATGTCATTACAGTATCTGGTATCCGGCCATCAGACATGTTTGGTGGAGGACCAGTCGGACATGGTGCCTTTGCAGGTATCAATATGAACAATGTGAATGGCCAGTTATGTCTTATGTGTACATTAAATCAACACAAAAACAATCTGACAAAATTTGTTTTATTAACATTTCTTGATTTATTCAGTACTCAATCCAAACTGTTATAACTGAAATATGCCATATATTGATGGGGGGCTGGGGCCTCCATGCCCTATGGACACGTGTCTCTTTTCAAAAAGTTGACAAACACTAGACACTTTGCTAGTGTATGATTACTAAATTTAACACATAGCACAGATAATATTTTCTATGAGTGTTTGTTCGACCAGGAAGAATATCAAACAATGCTTATTTACATTGATGATGTGTCTTTAAAATTACATGCTATATACTTCAAGTTGGTGAGGTGTCTTTAAAATTATTTGTTCAGTATAAGAATTTAAGATAATGATTCCTTGAACGTGTTATAAAATCACCCAAGAAATTTATAAAACAATTTTAAGTGGTTTTTTAGGTTCTTCCTTTTGTTAAGTTTCTTCCTTATTCTTACGATGTCTGTGTTATAATACATGCTTTTGAAACCATTGTGAAGTCCATTGAAACATTATCTTAAACGATTGTACACTTGTGAATTGGAAATGAAATTCAATATGCTAATGTTTAAATAACACACACACGATTCTTTATAACAAAGGATTAAATGAGACATAAAATGATTAAATTCTATTGGCCAAAATTAAACATTATTGAATTTATGTAGTGAATCAACCTGCAATTGATTTTGTGGTTTAACATAATAAATTACCTATCCGAAACTGTTTGAAAAGAGTTTCTCCTTAAATGAATTATGATATTAAATATATTTAAGTTAGATAATTATGTTTAGAAAAAAAAAAATATTTAGAAACAAGCAGCGTTCACATTTTCAATGTTGTATAATTATAATTCAAAGTTTATTGGTTTTGTTACTTGTTTACAACAATGGGATAGCTGAACTTTGCAATTATTATGGCAATTTAAACATGAATTGCACACTATATAGTTTTATATATGGTAATAAAAGCTCTTTGCTTATTAAATCCAAATAACTGTTATTGCATGATGTCTTTTTAAGCTCACCTGAGCGTTGTGCTCATGGTGAGCTATTGTGATCGCCTTTTGTCCGTTGTGCGTCGTCAACATTTGCCTTGTTAACACTCTAGAGGCCACATTTATTGTTCCAATATTCATGAAACATGGTCAGAACCTTGTGTCCAAATAATATCTTGGACGAGTTCGAAAATTGAAAAACATGGCTGCCAGGGGACGTGGCAGTTTTCCTTATATGGCTTTAGTAAAACCTTGTTAACACTCTAAAAGTCACATTTTTAGTCTAATCTTCATGAAACTTGGTCAGAACATGTGTCCCAATAATATCTTGGACAAGTTTGAAAATGATTTGGGTTGGATGAAAAACATGGCCGCCAGGGGGCGGGGCAGTTTTCATTATATGGCTATAGTAAAACCTTGTTAACACTCTAGAAGTCACATTTATTGTCCAATCTTCATGAAACTTAGTTAGAACATATGTTCTAATGATATCTTGGATGAGTTCGAAAATGGTTCTGGTCTGTTGTAAAAAAAGGCCGCCAGGGGGCGGGGCAGTTTTCCAAATATGGCTATAGTAAAACCTTGTTAACACTCTAGAAGTCACTTGTTTAGTCTAATCTTCATGAAACTTAGTCAGAACATGTGTCCCATTAATGTCTTGGACGAGTTCGAAAATGGTTCAGGTCGGATGAAAAACATGGCCGCCAGGGGGGGGGGTGGCAGTTTTACTTATGTGGCTATACTAAAACCCTGTTGACACTCTAGAAGTCATATTTATTATCCAATCTTTATGAAACTTGATCAGAACATTTGTTCTAACAATAGCTCAGCTGAGTTTGAAGATGGTTATGGTTTGTTGTTGGTAGGTACTGGAATTGGGAAATTTTATCTTGTTTGGTTTTAAAAGCTCAAGCTAAAGCTAGCCCTACTTTCATTTTTCAAGCCTCACCGGATAAACTAACTCCATCCTGGCACTAAATGTATATTCTCTATTTATAAACTTTAAAATAAAATTAAATAAAAGTTTCCTTAATCTTACCACTGACAGTTGTAATTTATATTTGCCTAAACTTTTCAAATTCAATTAAAGAAAAGCATTCATTTGTAACTTACCATGCATCCTGGATTCATTTTCAGCCCAAAGTTTGCCTGTCAACACTCCCCAGCCATCACAACCCCTCAGAAGCTCGTCTGCTCCATTGACCAATCTACCCTTCACAACTGAGACAGTCACAAGAAGTAGCTCCTCGGCAACCATCGCCGGTTTGACTTCTACCACCACGCCACCTCAGCAGACTGCAGTCAGTCAGCCCCGCGAAACCGAACCTCGTAGAGCGAACGTGGCTCTGCAACAATCATCGACGCCTCTGAAGACGGTCTCTGCTGTCTTGGAGCGATCATCACAACCCAGAGGACCTGATGATCCCAGACTGAATGTGGATCTCACTACGGGTATTTATATTGAGCGACCTCGACATCCAGAGTACAACAACCTTCAGGCTAGGATAGACACGTTCACCGATTGGCCGGCACATCTGGATCAGGATACAAGACAGCTTGCAGAACTGGGCTTTTTCCATGTTGGTAGGTGTCATGTTTTTGTGGTTATTAATTTTTATTGCAGATTTTCAGGAGTTGATAAATTGTGACATTGGTAATTAGTTCATTATTTAATTTTCAACGTTTGCATTTTGAGCCCTCTGGATTGGTTGATGTTAATGTAAAGAATGACAGATTTCCCCTAACTCATATATTTCAAGTTTGCATTTGCTGTTTATTAAGATTTGGAAAAAAAAATGAGTTACAGGAGTGGCAGACTTTGTCAGATGCTTCGCTTGCGGTGGAGGACTTCGCAACTGGGAGAGAGGTAGGCGTGAGCACATCGAATGCACACAGTTATAGTTGTTTTGTGCGTTGAGTATTGTTGTTGCACATTTGTTTCTTAGCTTATAGAATAAACAAAGAAGTGGCAATTCTCAACCCACAACATTTTGATTCATAATTGTTTGTTCAAATTTCTAAAGTATATTAAAATCACATTAGCAAAATATAAAGACTTGTGCAGAAATGAAATCATTTATAAAACCATTTGTTTTAGTGGATATTTTTTTTACATAATCCCACTGATTGAAAAGTGGCGCTGTAAAGGTATTGCTTGAACAAAAATGACTATTATGTGTCGATAAAAAGGTACTATAACAGAGAGTGTTTGAGTCATCATTAGAATAAACAATTTTAGGTGTTTCATGTAAAGATATATGCATGATGAGCATGGTTTGACAATCTTAAAACATGTTATTTGCCATCTTTTTATGCCCACGAAGGTGGGCATATAGTGAAGCACTGTCTGTTTGTCTTTCCGTCTGTCTGAAATTACGTCACACTTTGCGTTTAGGTTTAGAAAAATGTGTAAAAATACTTTGCGTTTAGGTTTAGAAAAATGTGGAAAAAGGGGGCATATGTCATCCTATGGTGGCAATCCTTGTTGTTCTTGCATCAAGTTTTATATCCATATGAGCCATGTTCTGGGATAACTGGGCTTAATGCATGTGTGTGTATTGTCATCTCAGATTAGCCTCTGCAGTGTGCACAGGCTCATCATGGACGACACTTTCTCATTTTATGGAAATTTTCGTTTAAAGTCTCTTCTAAATAAAAATCCAGTCAAGGCGGAAAGTATAATCTCAGAACGAGGCTCATATGTTAACTGTTGTTGTCTCAAATAAGACATTATTTCCTCTACTGTATTTTCTTGATTGTAAAACAAGATAATTAACCTCAAAATTAAATTTAAACATTGGAAAATGTTGCATATTAATCTCCAAATTTTTCAGATAGTTGTTAAGGTAAATTGTCATAAATACAATGTCAGCAGATTATAGCTGCTTTCAACATTCACCAAACTTAACACAAGTCAAGTCGGGGACAATTTGAAATCAGTTCTGGACGATTCTGTCTGGTTATACATGTAGTTGCTTAATTTGCCTAGTGCATTTGAATAATTGGATTACATAATTTGAGGGACTTCTGGTTTTGTTGGGAAAAAAAGAGTTTCTATGTGGATATTTTTTACCAGTCCTATATTCAGGTCATTGCAAATTTTGATCAAATTGACTAAATAGTTGTGACCCTATCTTATAATCAATCTGCCTTATAACAAGAAAATACGGGTATTTTCAAATGTGTATAATTTAATTTGTAATCAGAAATGCATGCACAATTTTAGTGATCGTGTGCTGTTAACAAATTCTAGCTAAAAATTATAAGTTTTCTTGTTCTTTGTCTCAATCTTTTGTCCTGATTACAAGCGTGCACAAATTGTACTTCATGTACAACATTGTGTCATTCTTTTAGAAAGCGTGGGGTTTAATATTTGATTGCTGAATAAACTTGGTAGTGCATGGAATGTTTAGATCTTGTTTTGGTTAGAAATATTGTATTGTTCCAAAATATGGCAAATATGGTATCTACAGTGCTACAGTTGTTGAGATAGGTCGGTATTTGTGTGTGACAAGTACAGTAATTGTATAACGGTACACCATCATGTATTTAATCTGAATTTGGCTGCCTGAGCCCTGATTGGCTGATAAGATGGAGAAGAATTTATCGACAAATAGCATCATGTCAAATTCAAAGATTGAACGTTGTCATGGGTGGAATGCGTAATGAAGTTAAAATGTTGGTTATTGTTTCTCACACTATACAAGCATGAATGTGAGGTAAAATGAAGGCGCGAACATCTGGACCAAACTGGATTTAGTTTTTAAAAAAAATCACATTAATATCACATATATTTTGTGAACGGTTCTATACACAAACAGCTGATAAGCATGTTCGTGTTTATATGTTCATTACTAGAATGCACACAACAATCGGATCAGAGCTCTCAAGTCGTTGTGAAATTTCAAGCGCTTCATTAACAGAAAATCAAGTGTTGTGGCCACATTGATTAGAAAGTTCAGACACATCTGTGCCACTGCGCTAAAACCCCATGGGGAAATTCTTAATTTTTAAAGGATAGTTAGTTAGTGTAAAATAGAAATAACAATCATTGTTTGATATATATATATGTTAGTATATCTGTGTTTTTTCAGGTCCATATGCACAATCTGCCTATTATGTTTATAATTGAACTCAAATAAATAAAACAATCCTCAACTTAATGGCTGACTTTATTTAAATACCAATTTATCTAAACCCATTCACAATAAATCATCTTAAACCAGTTTAAATTAACATTTTACATGTATGTGCATGAGTTCTGACCATAAAAAATAATGAAGTTGTTGTTTTTTATGGGAAGATTGTTCAGGTACATCAGTGTCTCAAATATACTTTGAATCGTCCATTCATTCCTTCTCACTCTCTTCATCCTCTGTTCAGGTGATAATCCACTGGTAGAACATATACGGTGGTTTCCAAACTGTGAATACATGCGCAAACTCAAAGGACAACACATTATAGACCTGGTGTTACGCCATGTCAGAGAACAGGTATGGTGCTTGTAATGCTCCCCATATATATATATATNACACTCTTTTATTAGTTTCTCATAGCACCTTCAATATTTAACCGATCTCTTACATATTTGGCATGGAGCATGGAGGTACCTTGCATGAACCTCTACCTTTTGATGAGGTTTGAGGTCATTGGGGTCAAGGTCACCGAGGATAATAATAGATTTTTTTTCCAAGGTCACATTTTTTTTTATTTTTTTTCCACACATTAAACCAATATATCGACAAAGCATCATCGGGGAGCATCCATCAGTTTTATTGATATCCTTGTCTTGTATAGTAATTATCTGTAATGTTTGCTGAAGAATTATCGTGTGGCTTCTCCTCTGGGTAATATAGACATTTAATATATCAGAATATAATTTATTTGAACATACAGGAATACAACTTATTGTATAATAAGACATCAAGAACAATAAAGTATATCATGCATTCATTTCAGTATGTTTTACATTAAAATTAAGGCAATGAAGAATACAATAATGTCTGCATGATGGGAGTATTTGTTTACTAATATTGCTTATTTTAACTTTCAGGAGGCAGCAGAAGGAGCAGCTGCTTCAAGAACTTGTAAGTGATCTTTTCTAACAAAGTTTGTTCTGCCTGCAAGTGAAACATCTTTTTAGTGCTATTTTATTTTCTTTAGATTGTTTATTATTTCCTCACATTAAAATACATTTCATCTTCCCCATTTCCTGAAAGATGCTTTATACCCAAGATTTTAATCCCTGATATGAAAATGTTCTTCAAAATGCCAAAAATAGCTTCTCAAAAGTATGGCAAAAGCCCCATATCCAATACATTAATTAAGGAGGATGTTTTGGTAAAATAAGAATATGACTTTCATGCTCAGAAGCAGTATGAAAATGGCTTTTGCAACCAGCATAAAACAGAACTGCCTGCAAGAATATCATATGCTGTATAGGTTTTATTCTGTTTGTTGCCCATCAGTATCTTTGAGTTGGAAATGAAGTCTTTAAAACTTTAATCTATTAAGAAAGGTCTTTAATTTAATTGGATTTTCTAAGAGACTTCAAATACGACAAAATGCCTCTAAGAGGTAAAGTATTCAAGGCAGAAGTCCCAAATCTGTTAAGAATTGTATTTTTACTTAACAGTTATTGAACCAAAGTATATTCAGCCTAATTTGTAAGGTTGAAATAGCTGCATTTAAACAGCAGTTTCAAGTAAGTGTTGAACGATTTAGCAGAGTTGATATTGGTTTTGTATGCTTGTAATTGTATGTAATTATGGTTATTTTCTGAAATTATGCATGATTATGCTCGCAAAATATCCTCTGTCAGAGCTTATAACACAACAACAAAACGTGTTTTCAAACGCAGTAGGTATAATAATTGTTTGTAGGGTATTAATGCAAATGAAAAAAACAGCAGAAAGAAAATTTATATGAAAACAGTTAATTAGCATGACTAGCATGTGCAGTCCACACAGGGTAATAAGGGGCAACACTTTCCGCTTTTATGGAATTTACGTTTAAAGGAAGTCTCCCGACTTAAAGAAAATCCAGTTTAGGTGAAAAGATAGATAGATACATAGATTTATTTCAATATTGTGCAAGTAACATGGTAACAATATGGTAACAACAATACAATTAAAAAATAAAACACATAGACTTATAAGTATAAAAAAATGCATACATATAAAGATTTATAAAATAAATGATTTATAAATAATGTACCATATTAATCACATCAATATCAAGGATAACACTAGAAAGGGGAATACACCCCTTATTTCCATTGTGGTCCTTAAAAGAGGTCTGACGTAGAGAGGTTTAAAATAATTTTACACTTAAATGAAAAATGATAGATATGGAGCAAAAAGCACATATACAATTTCTTCATTAAAAAAAATACATTACTTAAAATGAAAGACTTAAATGACTACAATGCTAATTAAGTCTTGACTGATAAGCCTGCGCGGACTCTGGGACGACACTTAACACACGTGCATTAAAGCCAGTTTTCTGAGAACGCGGCTCATATGTTCTTAGTTAGCATTTAAAAATATTTCGTATTTTTTATGCCCCCTTTCGAAGAAAAGGGGGTATATAGTTTTCGCACTGTCCGTCAGGCCGTCAGGCTGTCGGTCTGTCACACTTTTCGTGTCCGCTCTCTAATTCAAATAGTTTTCATTCGATTTTTACCAAACTTGGTCAGAAGTTGTATCCAGACAATATCTAGGTCAAGTTCGAATATGGGTCATGCCGGGTCAAAAACTAGGTCATGGGGTCACTTAGTGCATTTTAAGGATTTAGCATGGTGTCCGCTCTCTAATTGAAGTAGTTTTCATCCGGTCTCCACCAAATTTGGTCAGAAGTTGTGTCTAGGTCAAAACATAGAAAACATTTACACAGTTATACTTTTATGTAGTGACAAAGTTACAGTTGGGGGCATACGTGTCCTGTGGACACATTTCTTGTTGCAAAATGTCTTGTCATTGTCAATACTAAACTCCTTCAGCAGACATCAACACGACAGATCCTCTCCAAACTGAATTGGGCCGCAATCTGATTGATATGGGATTTACAGACGATCAAGTGAAGGACGGTATCACAGGAGCCAGGCAGCGTCTTGGTATGTACTGGAAGACAAAAGCATATACATGTAGGGGTAAAAACAATCATCTCATAGAATAAGTTTATCAGGGATTTCAATTGAAACAGAATACTGCTTTTTGATGCAAGCATTGTGCAATTTTCTAACTTTTGACTCCAGCAAATTATCCGCCTTGTTACCTAGAAGCTTTGAGTTAATTAAAATTTAATATGAGTTTTTACTAGTAACGCATGTTCTTATTCAACTATTTAATTGTTTATAACAATACAGTGAAATTAAAAAAATCAAGGTTAAATTTATATTGTGAAAATCTGAATGTATAACTCTTGATATTTTGAATGTATAACTCTGTACAAAAAGTATTTGAGCAGTTAGGCCAAACAAAAAAATAGTCTTGGTTCAGGGAACCCGACCGACCCTATTTTTTGCCCCCGACCCTAACCTTTTTTTTGGTCCGCGAAAAAAGTCCGATGGCTAAGTTTTTCGCAGATACGGTACAGTACGAGTTCTACCTATAGGGCATTGTATCCGATAACGACAGATCCATTCGTTAACGCTTTATAAACATGGCGGCGTCCACGTCTCTAATGTTGGCGATTAACATCGCAAATTGTGACCACAAAAAAGGCTGTCAGGTTATGAGGGTTACCCCAACCTCATCAACAGCAGCTGAGATTTTTGACGAGCTTCATGGGCCGGTGGATGCACAACGATATCGCGTAAAATTTCTTGTGGGAACATCGCTGGATGTGACATCTTTCTGGGAGGTACCGTCTCATACGTTTAACCGGACGTTTTTGTAACATTTTGAGAGATAACTTTTATGTAGAAGGGTTTTTTTTTTTGAAATTTCATCTCAACACAATTCGGTTCCCAAGTAATAGATTCATACCAAAATATTTGCTAAAAGTCGATTTTAAGTACTGAATTATTCACTATCGTGGAGTGACCTGTTTTGACGCGGAACTATTTCGACACCATTTTTGTTTTTCTCAGTATTAATACACAAGCGACTTCCGCTGACGTCATACAATAGCACATGGTACACTACGCCCAATTTACTATAGGTATAGTCTGTTATGTGGAAAAAAGCGGGTTAAAAGATCAGATATTGTTTATTGGTTTGCAATTGATGGGTTTTTATGTATTTTACTTAATGCAAAACTGTTGAACACTTAACACCCAATTTTCTTTGTAAATAAGACCGTGGGAAAATGCATCGGTTTCGTCTGCAAAAAGTTCACTATTTCATTCATTAGTCACGTGACTGCCATTTGACAAAACATCGTATAAATAGATTAATTTTCACTATGGAAAAGGTGTACGCATTAACTTTGATTTGAAGTCCGGATATGTTTTTGGTTATGCTGTAATACAATTTTAACTACATGTAGCAAGTGTTTATGTTGGTTATTGCATGTTATGTTTATTACTTATTTTCATTTACTTATTAATATTTGTAGTTTAAACAAAAGAAGTACAGGTTCTTTTCACCTACTTCCATGAACAAAGCTTATGACAAGGTGTTACTGACAGATTCAGCGCTATAGATAACAAGCGTATTTGCGTTATTACGCAATTAAAATAACCAAAAACGTAATTCAATTCAAAACAAAGCGTACAAAAACGCAAATACAAATTTAATTACGTATTTCCCGCAAAAAACTTTGCGTCACGAAACGCAATTCTTACGAACACCGGGCGTATTTTTAGACTGGTTATTTTCCGTACAAAAATGTACCGGATAGTTTATATGCCGTCCTGTGAAGAAAAGAAGGCAGTCTTTCCAGCGGTTATCAATGTTTGGGGTATTATTGTAATTATTCGTAGACCCGTCCGATTTCTACTTTCATTTTCTGAAATAATCAAAATGGCCACTCGTGGACGCAAAAAAAGAGAATCGTTACACAAACGGAGGAGCAAAACAGTCGAAGTAATTCAAACGCTATGCGGACTAAATTTCATAGCAAATTAAGCGTCTGACCAAAATATTTACGACGTGCATGTATTTGTAAAGCGTCTGTACTTTCAGTTTCTATAACGGTGCGTAATAAAAATGTCTAAGCGAGGTCGAAAGACGTCCGCGATTGTTGCGCTAAATATATGTCGATCGCAAACTT
>VMBQ01005799.1:4657-60057 GCA_007657795.1 Dreissena rostriformis
AACTTTAACATTTTTACATTCAAGGTCACAGTGACCTTGACCTTCAAATGAATGACCTTGAAATGTCCAGTGGTTACTTACTAGTTCTGGCCAACCTTCATGTCAAGTTTCAAGACTCTAGGTCCAAGCATACCAAAGTTATAACAACTTTAACATTTTTATATTGAAGGTCACAGTGACCTTCACCTTCAAATGAATGACCTTGAAATGACCAGTGGTCATCTGTTAATCCTGGCCAACCTTCATGTCAAGTTTGAAGACTCTAGGTCCAAGCATACCAAAGTTATACCATGAAATAAGAACTTTAACATTTTCGAGCACGCCGCCACCCCGCCCGCCCGCCCGCCCCCCCGCCCGCCCGACAACATCAATCTATAAGCCGAGATTTTTTCGAAAAAAATCCGGCTAAAAATCGTACAGTCTCACTATAATACAAAAATATGATATGATATGGCTGGAACGTGTGCGGCATTAAAAAAATTAATAAAAGTAATGAAGTTTGTACAATATAATGTTACAATTACGTAACAATAATTATGTTAATATTATAGAAGTTGAAAAAGGAGCATAACTTTTATAATTTTTTTGCGTAGAAAAATAAAAATCACAACTGAACAATTTCATATCATACGGAATAATCCAAGCCAGTCTAAATGTTGTAAGCTGACAAGTGTGTAAGAGAACTTCTTCAGATAAATTTGTGTCCATGGACAGACATCCATAGTGATTCCAGTATACCCCACTTAACTTCGTACAATGTTATTATGGATACAATAATGCACTTAACAAATAAAATAAGCTCCCACTAAATTTTCTATGTAATCAGTTTAAAGCGCATGCACAGGAAAAAAAATGTTGCTGTGTTCCATGTGCTTCAAACTCACAATCCTAGACTTTACACTCAGGTGTTCTACTAACTGAGCTAGTTGGCCCCAAATAACATTTAATAAAGCACTCAATCAACTGCAACACACTTGAATACATACCACCCCATATAAATCTTTGTTGGGCCCACTCTCCACCAGGCAGTAGGCCCCTTTTTTCAGCCTGAGTTCGGCACTGTCTTCCCCATTCTTGCTGGCTGACCCTTGTTTGGACTTATTGAGATCCTGGGCCTGCCCCCTGTCGGCCCCAAGGCCCATACCCTTGGGTCTAAGCACTGCCTCCACTGGCTTTACAGCTCTGAAGAAAGAAATGAGTATGGGTATTTAGAAAGGGACTAGCTTAAATATGTTTGGAAATAATTCATTCAACACTTTAGTACCAGTATTTATAAAATTAAGTGAATCAGGACTTACTCTGTCATTCGCCAAATTAGCCAATGGTAGCCATTTAACTTGACCAATTTGGCTACCAAAAATTATATTTGGCTAAAACTTTTCCTTCATAAATACCCATAAAATAACCAAAATAAGTAGAATTTTGCCAAAACGATTCAAATTTGGCTACCAAAAATTAAGCCAGTGAATGATTACTGGGAACACAGAATTAGGCAGACATTCTCTTTCTCAATTGTATGTACTTGTATGTAATTTAATTGTCTACCAGACAGATATAAACATATTGATCGATTTGTAGCCTCCGGATATCAAATATTCTACATGTTACCTACTTTTAATTCTGTGCAGAAAGGTCATGTTAAACATTTGCATAATCACTGTGTCTTTCTTATAGAAATTAATAAGAAAATAAGTATTATATTACCCAGATGAAAACACAAATCTCATCCACCAAATATATCATGTAAGTTAAGTTTTAACAAGAGATGTGTTTGTCAGAAACATAATGCCCCCTACTGCGCCGCTTTGAAATAAAATTTGTATCTATCATTTGGCAGGTTTAGAAATTATCTCCCTTTAAAGCTTATTACTTCCCTTGGATTTTGTTTTTGACCTTTGACCTTGAAGGATGACCTTGACCTTTCACCACTCATGCAGCTCCATGAGATACAAATGCATGCCAAATATCAATTGCTATCTTCTATATTGCAAAAGTTATGGCCAATGTTAAAGTTTTCGGACGGACACACAGACTGACAGACAGACGGACTGACAGTTCAACTGCTTTAAGCCACCCTACCGGGGGCATAATAAAAAACTATCCTAACAAGGTCCATGTGCCTGGCAACCAGAAGGTCCCAGAATTCGATCTCGACTCTGGGAGCATTCTTTCAAAGACACAGAGCATTGGTTTTATCCAATAAACCGAAATTCACAGTCTCAAAAAAAGTTAAATACAAATTGGGCTTTAATTGCAATCAAGTTAAAACAAGCAAAATTTGTTGAATTGATATCCCCTGCCATTTATTTTTTTGTGACAGACAGACGGAATGACAGACAACGCCAATTCGATATCCCACCGCCGTTGGAGGTATAATCTACCATTGAATGCCACCAACCGACCAGCCCTTACTTGTTGTTTCTGCCGATGCCCTCCCCTTCCTTCCAGCCCATCCCTTTCAGCATGGCCAAACCAAATGCTTCAATGGGGATCTCTTCATAGTCAGTGTCAGCTGGCTGAAAACATACATACTTGATTGTTATTATTTTTTTGTAATTCCATTTTTTATTTCAACATTATTCGTTATTAAACATAATATATTTTGCATATAACATCTAATGTTTGAAATACACAAAATGAGTACCGTATTTTTCAAATAATTTGTTTCACATTTTTTCGATATTAATTATGGTACATAGCATCTATGAAGACTATGATTGGTGTGAATAAAATATTTTTAAAACAGTGTCAATTTCTGAAAACATACATACTTTGAGCCCGTCATATCAAACATCGTACGACATTCTCACCTTACGATCAATTTTCGAAGCGCCATAAATATGTAACCGTCAAATTTATAATTAATTTTGTTGAACATTTCCATTCATTTCCAAAGTAGCTGTCAACTATCCTTTATATTTGAAACATACAGATCATAATCACTTTTTTTTTAATTAAAAAATTCAATCGTAAGTTAATATTGTCGGACGATCTTTGATAAGACGGACCCCTGATTGTTATTTTATCCTCATAGAAATATATTAAGGTACAAAAATGATCATTGTGTTCTTTATATATAGAATAGTCAGGGTGTTTCATATTAGATTTTTTTTTTAAATCTTATTTTGAACCTCAAGTATTTCTTTTGTTTTTATAAATAATGTGCCTGACACAATATGAACTTCAAATCCGAATTTATAAGCAAGGTGTAAAACATTAATATAACACCAACAAGCAAATTCGTTGAATTGATAATTAACCCGCCAATTTCAAAATTTTGCAACAGATGGAATGACAGATGGACAACGCCAATTCTATATTCCTCCGCCTTTTGCATCTAGGATAAAATAAGTGCTCTCGTTTTTAACAACTCTCAGTGTTGCATCCATACCTCATCAGGTCGTAGAGACACATCAAGCATGTCATCGGTCTCAAAACCCTCGGGCACCTTGTTCTGCATCAGCAATGGGATCTCCAAGCCAGCGTCCACGGTTCCCCTGCTGTCCCAACTCTCCTTCTGTTTCTCAGCATCTGAAAGACATGTCATTAATAACAGTATATCGTATTAAACTAAATATGGGCCGCACTCTGTGAAAAAGGGGTTTAATGCATGTGCGTAAAGTGTCGTCCCAGATTAGCCTGTGCAGTCTGCAAGGCTAATCAGGAACGACACTTTCCGCATAAACTTGATTTTTGCTTACAAGAGACTTTCTTTAAATGTGCAGACTGCACAGGCTTATCTGGGATGACACTTTATGCACATGCATTAAACCCTTTTTTCACAGAGTGAGGCTCATATGTTTTGAGTATTAATTTTTTGGATTCAAGCTGTTTTTTACTGTATTTCGGTCATATCATGGTTGTCAGTTATCTAACTCACACTTTTTCCTGGGTAAGCTGGATTACCAGTACTAAAAACACATACTATTGCCGGTAAATGACAACTGCCTTATTTTTACTCAGAATAAGGGGGAAGTATGTGCATCAAAAATTACTTCCATTACCCATCCCTTCACAAATGACACATTTTATGTGACCGGGTCATGATTCTAACCCGGCTTCCATCCTCAGGTTTGTAGTTTTACCAAATGAGCTAGTCAGCCTGGCTCATAATTAAAACATAACTTTCAATTCTTCTTTGTATTTTGGCCAATAAAAATGAGCCGGGCTCTGTGAAAAGGTGATTTAATGCATGTGCATAAACTGATAAAGTGTCATCCCAGTGTCATCCGCAGTCCACACAGGCTATTCAGGGACGTCACTTTCCCCCTAAACTCGATTTTTTGCTAAGAGGAGACTTCTTTTAAACAAAAAATATCATGAAACGGGAAGTGTCGTCCCTGATTAGCCTAATCAAGGCTTATCTGGGACAACACTTAACGCGTGTGCATTATACCCTCTTTTCACAGAGCGAGGCTAAAATGATTTGTGGAGTACAAGTGAGTAGGAATGAAACCACAATCGCATAGACAAGATCTGACAAATATTTTACCAACTGAAATGAGGACTATTTTTTACTATTCAGAACATGTTGGGATTTCTTTTTACATTATCTTTTGTGTAGTTTATTAACAACAATTTCCACTTTTTCTGCAGAGAGTTTTATAATGGAAGTTATAAGAGAATTTCATTTATGCACAGATAACATTTTTAGAAGACAAATACAAATATAAGACAAATAGGCTTAAGAGCCTTGTAGTAATGTGTACTATTGTACACTGTATTCAAAACAGTATCCTGTAACAGGAGCATAGCTGGAACTGTCTAATCTCTCATCTTAACTTTATAGATAGACATTGTGAAGCATTTGTAGTCCCTTACCGTTCTTACTAAATTTAAGTTTTAAAGACTTCATTTCCAACCCTTAGATACTGATGAGTAGCAAACAGCATAAAACCTGAAAAGACTGCGAGTTACTCACAGCCTGTTATGGTTTTATGCTGGTTGCATATAGCCATTTTCACTTTAAATCTGAGCGGGAAAGGGTTAACTTAATGAACATCTCATACATAAGACAAATGTTAGAAAGTATCCTCGAAAGAGTAACACATGCTAACATAAGTTTCAAACCTTTGAGAAGTTCCTGCACAGCTTGGCACTCAAGACCATCATTTGATTTAGTAGGTTTACTATTGTCCAGCTGTTTGGTCTTCCAGTTGTTGGTTTTTATAAGAGGAATTATAATTTCCTTCTTTTCTTGCTTGGGTTTCGTGCTGGAAAAAACAGATCAGAGTTATAATCAGCTTTAAAACTCTCTTGTACACTTATTTTGGGAGTCCTGCCATCCAAAGTGGTGGTTCCTAAAGCAGTTATTTCTATTGACAGTTGTATTTACAGTAAAAACAATCGAGTCAACGTATGTTACTCAAATCAATTGACGATTGAGTTGATGATATGATTGCAACAGCTGTGACATCAATTATATTGTGGCTCTAATCAAGCACTCCTAATCTATTGAAAGCTTTATGCAACTCAAAGCGAGTGGACTTTTTCAGTCAGGTACTCATTTGTTTGTCACCAGATAACATCCACAGCTACCAGCTATCTGTTCTACAAAGCAACGCATAACTCGGTCCAGCTAAACACCCGCAAAAACGATCTTGTCAAAAGTAACATTTATTTCGGACAAACATTTCGGACATCCTTTGAACGGTACAATAGTCTGAAAAAGAAGCACACCTCCTGAAATGAATCTTCACATTTGTTCTTATTTCTTGTCCAGTTAAGACCACCAGATGATTTGACACATCCAGGTTTCGGATCTTACTTCCACAACAGGATCACACAATCCAATGACTGCCACCCTAACCCAGGCCCAACATACAGATTCCCCTGTGGCGAGTGCCCAAAACCTTGCAGATCCAACCAGAATGCTGTATGTTGTGACTCCTGCGATACCTGGTTTCACACCAAATGCCTGAACATGCCCATGGCTGTTTTCAAGGGCATACAAGACACTAGCTGGGTCTGCTATTGCTGCGGCCTGCCGAACTTCTCAACTTCCCTGCTTAACTCAGTTTAACTCAGTGACTGCTGACACCATCAACACCTCTGTAGCAACAGAGAACTCCTACAGTACCGAGGGTAGCCACAGACACCAAAGTCAACACTCAAGCCCACTCTATGCTCAGATGTCAAGCTTCAGCTCTGTACAGTCGTCACCGGGCCCCCCACAACTTTCCTCGTCCCCTGTCAGGAATACCAGACAACGTGCACAAACACAAACATCATTTAGGATTTTGCTGATTAATTTCCAGAGCATGCGAGCCAAACGATCTGAATTCTGGCTACTCCTCCAAGAATCAAACCCTGATATCGTTATTGGCTGCACGACGGCTTTTATGAGAGAAGTTCTCCCTGCAGGGTACCACTTTGTTGCCAGGCGTGACAGACCAAACAACCACTATGGCGGAGTGATGATAGCAGCCAAATACAACATAGTTGGAACTGACATGGCACTGACAACTCAGACTGAATTCTGTGCTGCAAGTTTCGAATGCCCAAGCAAGCAAACCCTGATCATCGGATCACTATACAGACCACCTAATAGCGACCACACATACATGGAAGAAATGAGTACTGTAATCAGCAACCTACATCAACATAACTCGGTTGCTACAATATGGATTGCTGGTGATGCCAACCTGCCTGACATTGATTGGAATACCAATACCATCAATGGTAATTCGTACTCCAACAAGATCAACCAAACTTTCCTCGACATTATTGCTGATTTAGGGGCTGAACAGTGCGTAACATTTCCAACAAGAGGTAACAACATCCTCGACCCCTTCAGTAGAAATAGGCCATCACTGGTAGACAAAAAATCAAGCCAGTCCCAGGCGTCAGTGACCATGACATGGTATTTGTGCAGGCCTCAACACGTGTACCCAGATCCAAACCACATCAGAGAAAGATTCTGCTTTGGAACCATGCTGATCTTGCTACCACTTGCACAAGTATTGACAAATTTCGTGACATCTTCCTCAACAGACATAACTCGGATACAGACATCAACACTCTTTGGAAAGAATTTAAGCAGTTCTGTATTAACACCATAGAAAAACATGTTCCATCAAAACTCGCAACACAACGTTACAACCAACCCTGGGTGAATCGCAAGATCAAGCGCCTATCAAGACAAAAGAAGAGGGCCCTCAGGAGATCAAAACATACAGGGAAACCAGAAGACCTCACCCGATATAAACAGCTGCAAAAGACGGTCCAATACGAATGCAGAAGGGTATACAACACACACATCAGCGACACTGTATCTGAAGATCGCAACCCTAAGGAGCTGTATTCCTTCATCAAAACAAGAAGATGTGACAGCAGTGGTATTGCCCCCCCTGAAACATGAAGGTCTCCTGTATAACGACCCAATGTCTAAGGCTACAATCTTGAACGAGCAGTTTACAAGTGTGTTCACAGAAGTGGACCCAAGTAACATCCCAAAGATGAGCGGAACACCATACCCATCAATGGCAACCTTCAACATAGGAAATGAAGGTGTACAGAAACTCTTGCGGAACCTGAACCCACACAAGGCAACAGGACCTGACGCCATCCCTACAAGGTTCCTGCAGGAATTTGCAAGTGAGCTATCACCTATGTTGACCCTCATCTTTCAGGCCTCTCTGTCATAAGCCTGTGTGCCTGATGACTGGAGGCAAGCATTGGTGGCTCCAATATTCAAGAAGGGCAACAAAAGCACCCCTGCCAACTACAGGTCTATCTCCCTCACCTCTGTCTGCTGTAAAATAATGGAGCACATCATGCACAGCCAGATGATGCAGCACATGGAAGACCTGGACATATTGTCGGACTCACAGCATGGGTTCAGGAAGCGCCGGTCATGTGAGACGCAGCTACTTCTGACCTTACAGGACCTATCGTCAGCTCTTGACAGCGGTGAGCAGTTAGACGCCATCTTACTCGACTTCAGTAAGGCGTTCGACAAGGTCCCGCACGAACACCATGCTGTGTAACTCAAGCACTACGGCATCAGTGGAAACATACTCACCTGGATCAGAAGCTTCCTATCAAACCGAAGTCAACAGGTACAGGTTGAGGGTGTACAGTCAGACCCAGCACCAGTGACATCGGGTGTCCCTCAAGGCTCGGTGTTAGGACCCCTGCTATTCCTGGTGTACATCAATGACATGCCCTCCAAAGTTAAATCCACTTCAAGGCTCTTCGCGGACGACAGTCTCCTGTACAGAAAGATCAAGTCTCCAGAGGATGCACAGATACTACAGGATGACCTCAATGCCCTCCAAGAGTGGGAAACAACTTGGAAGATGTCCTTCAATCCAGACAAATGTGAGGTACTGAGGATAACGAGAAAGCGAACCCCGATACAAGCAGACTACAGCATCCACGGGCACCAGCTAGCCTTAGCCAAGACCGGAAGGTATCTAGGCGTGACACTTGCCAGCGATCTTTCCTGGAATCCACATGTGGACAGCCGCACAAAGTCTGCCAATAACTCTCTCGCCTTCCTCCGCAGAAACCTCTCCAGCTGCCCGAAAGACATAAAGCTGCAGTGCTATAAGTCACTAGTCAGACCTGTCCTTGACTACGCATCAGCAGCTTGGGACCCTCACACACAGACATGCATCCAACAGTTGGAGGTTGTGCAGCGAAGAGCAGCGCAATTCATCACAGGCAATTACAGGACCACAAAGCAGCACTAGCCAGATGATAGAAGACCTTGGGCTACCTACCCTAGAACTCTGCCGCCAGCACTAAAAACTCCTGATGATGTATCGGATCACGTATGGTCTTCTCGACATCCCAGCCACTGATCCCCTAGCTCCGGCGATCCATCACATCTACACGTCTAAATTGACTAGAAGACATGGATGATGCAGTGGTCCGTTACTGGATACCATACTGCAGAACAGACACCTACCGCCACTCCTTCTTCATCTCTGGAGCTAGATTGTGGAACCAGCTACCAAAGCACCTCACAGTTCTACAGACCCCAGAGTCATTCAGGGATGGACTGGCCAGCCTCCAACTCAAACATTGAGCCTTCCTGACTGTACATATTATAAATATTAAAGGTTTTATTTTTATTGTTTTAACCACACTCTCACGATCACCTTGTAAATACAAAATTGTACGAGTATGCTCCAGAGTGAGTTTTGTACATCAATTGGAAGAAGAAGAAGAAGAAGACTCATTAGACTCACGGACCAATGGGAAGGTCTGGACCGATGAGAAACAGAGATATACAACCTTCATGGATCAGATAAGATATCCTCATATTGCTCCTCCACTGGATGAGGATGGCCTTGCGGTATTTCATCAATTTAATATATATCTATTAATTTACTATTAAGTCTTTATTAACGAAATGCGGGTGTGTAGAAATACCGAAATCCCCGTAATTACCGAAATCCCCATTAATATTAAGTATTTATCAAAATACTTCGGATATTAAGATAGAATATTGCAAAATACACTGAATTCACTGAGGAAACATTGTTTTTTATCCAAGTTTGGTAGTGAAAAACTAAAATATAAACATTATTATTGGGATTCCGAGTATGAATTTATAGTGCATATTTGCACAAGCACGGTCAGGTACCGAATCCCCGCTGTAAAGACCTTCAAGTGTCAAAAAATCATCTGGGGGCTTTTTTTATATTAAAAAGCAGCGGTACAGACAAAAACTTAACAACATGCAATATCCTGACTTCTTTCGAAAAATAATGACTTGCAGCGGGGATTTCGGTAATTCTACATTCGCCCACCGAGTACCGAAACCCCCCATATTTACATCTGAAAGGGTCAATTATTTCATTTGTATTATTGGTTTTTGGCTTCGCTTGAATGTTAACGTGCAAAAATGATAATAATGTTAATTATTAATCACTCTTGACAGCATAAGTTGCCTCTTAGCGGGGATTTCGGTAATTCTACACAAGAACTTAAATGCGCACCGGTTCCGAAATCCCAGCTGTACAAACCTTCAAGTGTCAAAAAAATCATTATAGTGCTTTCTTACAGTAGAAATAAGTGATACAGACATAAACGTAACAACAATCTCCCCTTTGGTATTTTCTGTTGAAAAATAATGAGTTATAGCGGGGAGTTCGGTAATTCTACATTCGCCCGCCAAGTACCGAAATCCCCCATATTTACATCTGAAAGGGTCAATTGTGTCATTTGTATTATCGGTTTTTGGCATCACTTGATGGTTAACGTGCAAAAAAATGATAGTAATGCTAATTATTATGCACTCTTGACAGCATAAGTTGCCTCTAAGCGGGGATTTTTGTAATTCACGAAAATGTTATCTGGCCCAGTTCTGACAAGCGGTACGAAATGGTTCGGCTGGAAAACCCGTGAATCAAAGTGGCACATAGTCCACATGAGTGTTAATTTGGAATGCATATCCTTTACTCCTCTACCAATGATTCTACGATTATAGGATTCGGAAGATGTGTATGAATCAACCTGTGGCGGATAGTACGAATTCAAAGTTTTTCCCAATACCGCACTAAGAGCGTAAATGTGTGCCAGCTCACAATAAGTATTAATTGTGATTGCATCCTTGACCAAAGACATGATATTGGTCTGAAACAAGCGTGAATCGTTGAAAAAGTTCTCCTTACTATAATAGTCAGAATGTTCAATTAATTCTAAAGCAACAAGCAATCTCAAGAGAATGTGGTTGTCTTCGTTATTTGAAATTAACAACTGACAGTACGAAAAAGACAGTTGCCATCGCCTACTGATTGTAACGGACATTTTTGTGTTAAAACTACTGGATGGTATGCACACAGAATTTGTATTGAAACTCGATCACTTTGATGGTCAGCGGCGGTAATGGTTTGTGGTTCTAACTGGACTTTGTACGTCTTGAGAAGTTGGTGTTCGGTCTGTGCAGCGTTTAACAACGCTGCAGGATTGTTGTTTTTGTTGGCTGTGAGAAGTCTGAAATCAACGGTTCTGCCATGAACTGACTGACTGACCGACCGACGACCGACCGACCGACCGACCGACCACCGACTGACCGACCACCGACCGACCTACCGACCGAACTACCGACCGACCGACCGACCGACCTTCCGACCGACCGACCACCGACCGACCAACCGACCGACCGACCGACCGACTGACTGGTCTATTTCAACGGGAAAGTACAGTTTCACATACAAAATGTAAATAATACACTTGAGCTGTACCAAAAGCGCATTTCACGGGAAAAATACGGTTTCACATGCAGAAATTACAACGTTCATTCCGTTTTCAGAAAACCTCATCACACTGTTAATACGATAAACAAGCAATACCCCCTACCCAGGCTGATTTTCTTCGAATAATACTGATAAAGGAACATTAAAAAAATTATAATACTAAGCAACGAACACTATTTTACTATTTTATCGCGCAATATGAATGCAAGAAATTAAATTAGGCCCTCTTAGCAATTTATTTTTCAGTACGTTATGAACGTTTTAACTGATCATTTACATTTTCATACGGCTACAATAAGTGTTATGTGATAATGCATTTTCAAGAGGAAGCTAATACTACACTAGACTTATATTGATGTTACGCAGTACAAAGGTTATTTATTGAAATGGNTCACCACTCAAAATGTGCAGCTCCATGAGATACACATGCATGCCAAATTTCAAGTTGCTATCTTCAATATTGCAAAAGTATTCATAAAATGAGCGATTTTGGCCACATATATTTGACCTCTGACCTTGAAGGATAACCTTGACCTTTCACTACTCAAAATGTTCAGCTCCATGAGATACACATGCATGCCAAATATCAAATTGCTATATTCAATATAGCAAAAGTTATTGCAAAATGTTAAAGTTGGTGCAAACCAACCAACCAACAGACAGGGCAAAAACAATATGTCCCCCACTACTATAGTGGGGGACATAAAAAGCACTATAATGATTTTTGTTGACACTTGAAGGTTTGTACATCGGGGATTTCGGTACTGGCACGCATTTAAGTTCTTGTGTAGAATTTCCGAAATCCCCGCTAAGCGGCAACTTGTGCTGTCAAGAGTGATTAATGATTAACATGATTATCATTTTTTGCACGTTAACATTCAAGCGAAGCCAAAAACCAATCACATAAATGACATTTTTGACCCTTTCAGATGTAAATATTGGGGATTTCGTTACTCGGCGGGCGAATGTAGAATTACCGAAATCCCCGCTATAAGTCATTATTTTTCAACAGAAGTTACCAAAGGAGAGAAAGTTGTTACTTTTTTGTATGTATCACTGATTTCTACTGTAAAAAAGCACTACAGTGTATAATGATTTTTGTTGACACTTGAAGGTTTGTACATCGGGGATTTTGGTACCGGCGCGCATTTAAGTTTTTGTGTAGAATTTCCGAAATCCCCGCTAAGCGGCAACTTGTGCTGTCAAGAGCGATTAATAATGAACATTATTATCATTTTTTGCATGGTAACATTCAAGCGAAGCCAAAAACCAATCACATTATTGACATTTTTTACCCTTTCAGATGTAAATATGGGGGATTTCGGTACTCGGTGGGCGAATGTAGAATAACCAAAATCCCCGCTATAAGTCATTATTTTTCAACAGAAGTTACCAAAGGGGAGATTGTTGTTACGTTATTGCCTGTATCACCGATTTCTACTGTAAGAAAGCACTATGTTTTTTTTTGACACTTGTTTTTTTGACACTTGAAGGTTTGTACAGCGGGGATTTCGGTACCGGCGCGCCCTTAAGTTCTTGTGTAGAATTTCCGAAATCCTCGCTAAGCGTCAACTTATGCTGTCAAGAGTGCTTAATAATTAACATTAATATCATTTTTGCACGTTAACATTCAAGAGAAGCCAAAAACCATTCACACAAATGACACTTTTAACCCTTTCAGCTTTTAATATTGGCGATTTCGGTACTCGGTGGGCGAATGTAGAATTACTAAAATCCCCGCTACAAGTCATTATTTTTCAACAGAAGTTTCCAAAGGGGAGATAGTTGTTACGTTTTTGTCTGTATCACTGATTTCTACTGTAAGAAAGCACTATAATGATTTTTTTGACACTTGAAGGTTTGTACAGCGGGGATTTCGGTACCGGCACGCATTTAAGTTCTTGTGTAGAATTACCGAAATCCCCGCTAAGAGGCAACTTATGCTGTCAAGATTAAGAGTGCTTAATAATTAACATTAATATCATTTTTTGCATGTTTACATTCAAGACAAGCCAAAACCAACCATACAAATGACATTTTCGACCTTTTCAGATGTAAATATGGGGGATTTCGGTACTTGGCTGGCGATTGTAGAATTACCGAAATCCCCGCTACAGTCATTATTTTTTCAAAAAAGTGCGATATTGTTAAGTTTTTGTCTGCACCACTGCTTTTTAATATCAAAAAAGCTCCTTGATGATTTTTTGACACTTGTAGGTCTTTACAGTGGGGATTGCGGTACCTGACCGTGCTTTGCACTATGAATTCATACTCGGAATCCCAATAATAATGTTTATATTTTAGTTTTTCACTACCAAACTTGGATAAAAACAATGTTTCATCAGTGAATTCAGTGTATTTTGCAATATTCTATCTTAATATCCGCAGTATTTTGATAAATACTTAATATTAATGGGGATTTCGGGGGATTTCGGTAATTACGGGGATTTCGGTATTTCTACACACCGAACGAAATGCCATGCAAAATCTTAAATTCTGGGAGCCAGAAAACAAAAAAATAGATTATTTAAAATATTAAAATAATCACTGAATCAATACGAAAGTATGATAGTGTTGTTTTCTTGATCAAGACAAGCAAAAAGTTAATCGTCGTTGTTTAATGCTAATTTGGACGAAGTAGCCAATCTAATAACTGCACCAGTTAACTCGCGAAAACATGTGATGCCATTTTTCCAACCGTACCTTTGAACTTCTTTGCCCTCAACTGATGTTACAAACTCTGTTTCATCTTTTGCCTGTTCTGTATCTACATTTTTGAATGTTTTCTTCTCAGATTTCTTAGAGAATCCAAAAGATATGGACGTTTTTCCTTCTTCTGACATTTTGGAACCAGAAACGTAAACAATACAATTATTTCAAGTCGAGTCGGTCAACTGATCGAATCGGAGCATTAATCTATATCGTATTGGACATACTAATTTGAACAATAGAACATTTATAACAAGTACAGGAACATCGGTAAACCTTGGATGAAACATATCAATACATTATTTCATATGAATTTTAGAAAGCCAATATGTGTGGACTCAATGTAAATAATTTTAAATTAACACCATACTGAGCACCTTTGCACAGTTTTCACCCCTTAACCAATAGGCGCCGGCACAGTTCGCGGATGTTAAAATTTCATCGCGACAAGTGCAAAGTACTGCCAATATCTTCCAAGTGAATAAAGCCAACAAAATGATGGGACTAGTAAGACGATCGTTTAAATATCTAGATTACCGAAGTTTCAGATTATTATTCAAAGCCATCGTAAGACCACATGTTGAATATGCTAGTAGTGTATGGAGTCCATTTAAATTTAAAGACATAGATAGCACTGAGAATGTACAACGCAGAGCCACCGAAATGTTACCAAGCTCAAGGACATGTCATACTCGGAAAGACATAAAATTGTTAAACTACCAAGTTTTAAATGTCGTCGACTGCGGAGGGATATGATAGAAACTTAAAAGATTTTTAACATTATATGTGACAAACGAACAACATATGGAATTTTTAGCGTAAAAACAACACAACAAGAGGCCATCCTTTGAAACCTATAAAACACAGATGTACACGTGACCCTCGCAAGAACGATGTTTCCAACCGTATAGTACTTAAACGTGTGGAATAACTTACCTGGTGCGGTCGTAACAGCCAAGAACACTGACACATTAAAAAGACGACTAACCCGGTAGATACTTTCTGGAGTAACCACACTATGATATATGACTACAAGTGGGAATATAACATAATAATAACCTGAAGTAACATACTGAGCATAGTAACCAGTGAGGATGAGAAGAGGCCACTACAGAGGTCCCAAAGACCTGCGGTGGTAAACCACCTATGGTAACCTAGGGTAATACGCAACTACCGGTAGTTTAAGTTTCAATATTCAATATGCAGAATTACAGTACCGAACTCCCCGTTTAAAAAAGTTCAAGTATTTCATTAGATGACCAAACTGTTATTTTATATTTTTTTACTTCCCATTATAAAGATTGAAAAATGTCATGACATGTTAGTAATGTAACACATTACTAATATCACTTTATAATAGCATGGGAGATTTCTCTACTCGCGTACGTCTGAAAGCTTGTTTAACCAGCTTTTATAGCGACGCGGTAGAGTGTCTGCCTGATTTGGAACCGGGAGGTCCCGGGTTGGATCCCCATTGTGGTCGGGGATTTTTCTGGCTGGGTAACATTCTCACAAAATGAAGCCTCGGCCGCGGAAGGACCATATAAACTTCGAAATATACTCACTAACACACACGAGTTATAAGCACTGCATATTATTTGTGCAACCTCAGCGAAGAGATTTGACCGAGATTGTATGTGAGAGCATGGAACGACAACTCTGCGTGGAGATTGGCATTTTTGTTGATTAACCGTTTTTGTGAGCGACCATATCGACCCAAAGGACATGTGACTTTGTTTACACGGAATTGAAACGCAGACCATAATTTCGACTAACGATTATTTATGAATACTTATAACTACAATGAAAGAAGAATCTACTGACGTTGTTATTAAAGATGAAATTCATAACCTCATTGAGGTGTTTTCAAAAAAATCATACAAAGTTACGGGAGACACAAAGGTAAATTTATTGTTATTCTGTCAGTGTCAATAATCAGACTCTGATCATGTAAAACTTCAGATTGTTTACTTGCCATTTACATTAAGTGTTTAAACGTTACCGGTGTCAAGTTTATTTATCTTACAAGTACCCTTGTTTTCTTTATTTGTACATCCAAAATTAAGAAAAGAACCCTGAGAGACGCCTTCCGAATCCCTTCATGAATGTTGCCCCTCGAAACAGTGAATCAGATAGCAGTGATGATGAACTAATTATGAACATGTGACTCTGACTATTCAGTATTGGAGTCATTTTAAATGTGAAGAGGAGAATTTTAAAAAGCTTATTCACTTGCTAACAATGAACAATCATTGCAATTGATCATTATGCCAATAAATTTGAGTCAGTGAATTGATGTTTTCTAAAGAAACAGTGCTCCAGCTAGGCCTAAATTGAAGGGCGCCCCGCCCTGCCCTCCCGAACCTCCGCCCTGCCCTCCCGAACCTCCGCCCTGCCCTTCCTAGGGCCCTCCTGCCCTTAAAAAAAAAAAAAAAAAAAATTTTTTTTTTTTTTTTTTTTTTTTTACATATGATGATTAATAAATCTCTTTTTAAAATACATTGTAATTAATTTATTCCTCATTGTAGACATTTTATTTGAATTGTTTTATTATAATGGGAATAATATATTCTAACAATTATTAATAACATATAAATTAACATGTAAGAGGAAGCATTCCAGAAACGCCAGCGCGCTCGAAAGTGCCCTTTTGACAAAATACTGCGCGTCCAAAGTGCCCTTTTGACAAAAAAGCCCCCCTGCCTTTTTGAAATCCTAGCTGGAGCACTGAAGAAATATATCCTGTCCTGCAAGTCAACAAAGTCCACAGGACCAGATCATTCTGGGGAGAATGTCTGGAATACTTTACTTATTCAATAACATATGTAAATGAAAGTTTTTGTATATTATCAAATTGATTAAATCTGAAATGAGTTGTTTTTAACCTCATCAAAATATGAAAAAGCAATGTGAAGGTTATAAATCAGTCTTCGAAATAAGCACACGCCCGATCGCCAGTGGCGAGTAAAATTACTGCCGGGCACATACAAAAATTCACGTTTGTGGCCCGCCAGGCATTTAAATTATTGAAGCTAATTGACAGTTTATAAAAACAAATCGTAAGTTGTTCTTGATATTTGCAAATCTATTTAATTTTGCGAACAAACACCTTGCCTGAAGTTATAAAACAATAAAATTTGATTGGTTTAACAACACACACCTGCTTGCGCACGTCATCGTTAGTGTTTTTGACTGATGCATTTCGGTCACATTCAGTTCTTATCGGCGGTTTCTCAAGAAATTAATCGAGTTGATGCTTTTTGAATCCATTATTTCAATCAAGTAATACGCTTCCGTTTTCGTCAATGTCAACCAATGTCATTGTCGACATAGAGGCTATGCAGTATCTAAGGTATGTTGATGGGGCTAAGCCCGGTAAAGCGCTTCCAAAATAGAAAATTGACAATGATTTAGAGAAAAAAGAAGCCAAGAACAGTACAAGGACACCAAAGAACGCTCTTTTCAAGAGAACTGGTGTAACGATCGACCGTCTTTATTCTAGTGACTGATTTGATGTCATTGTATTCACTACTATTGAAACAAATATGTGTAGCATTTAAGTGCTAAAATGTTGTGATTTGTTATATTTTTGGTTAAAAAGTTCGGGCATGTAAAAAATATGTTAGGCATGTACAAATTCTTTAGTAACTGGCCCGACTGGCATGAAACTTTTCAAAGCTAATTTCGAAGACTGATAAATCCAGAATATGTCATGGTTCAATGGACATCCTTTCGAAAAAATTATGGAAATACCATTCAAGCATTCATTGGGATGTATTTGTCCAGAAAATAACTTTATCCCCTATGGATGGATTCCAAAAATTACTTTGTGGAAGTGATGGGCCTGGTGAGATGGCTTGTATTGTGCAAGAATAAGATTCTCTATGTTGCCTTGCATCGTCAAATGTCAAAGCATAATCTTGAGCATGACTATGATTTTCAAATAACTTTCCTGAAATTATAAGCATACCCAGACAGTATAATTCTCACAAAAACCAGGTCAAAGTCAAAATTAAAAGGTCACATATAAGGAAACTAGTACTAGTATATTTCATGGATATACCATCCACTTGCCCCTTTAACACTCATTGATTTCCCATTCAGGTTGATCCTGTTGCAGAGAAGTGTCTGAAACTGTTTTCAAAAGATTATAACTTCTCAGTGAGTATTTTTAGACTACCATATACTGTTTTATAATTATAGCTTATAACTCCTGTTTATCAACAGGCTTTAAATTGTGATTCTAATTTCTTAGATTTTATAAACAAGTGATAAAGTGGTAAACCAATTTTATGCAAATCCGCATTTAAAATTTAACTACCTGTAACATCCTTATTTCAAAGATTTTCATAAGTATACTCTCATGAAAATTTCCCATATAAAGATGCGTATGTATTTATTACTACATTTATATGGCATGTTATAAATACAGATCATGTTTCATTGTCTTTTTCTTTAGGTGATCAATAACACAGCTGGCAGTTTATGTGCACACTACCCGAGCAAGATTGTCATTCTGGAATACGAGAAAGCTTGTCCACATTATGAAAAGTATGTATCCAGACCATAATGTTTTGGTTATAATTGTTCTATATCTGTGCTAAGTGGACAGTTGTTTTGAATGGTTCATTATTGTGTCCTTGCACACATAACCAGGATATACTTTATCAGGATATACCAGAAACCACTTATATGGAAATTAATTGCCAAATTACATCGATGTTTGGTCATATATGATATATGTATTATTGCAATACAGTCACTGAGATTTTAGCATACAATCACTTCAAATACATTATGCTTAAGTGAAGTAAAGAGATTCAAAATTGATAAAATGACCATAATCTTTACCATCATATTGCAAGATAAACATTTCTTAATTTTCCTCCTTGAAAATAGATTACGTGTTTTAAGTTATGATTGAATATGCATGTGCTGTCCTGATAAGATAGTGATAATACAGGTATAAGCTGGTATTAACACCACATTTCAGCACGTCAAAAAACAGCAATGCTCTGTCTTATGCATGCACAAACAATTAAATAGAAGTGTTCTAGAGGTTGTTTTAGAAGTCTATTATGCAAAGAAAACATTGTCATGTAAACAACCATCAGAGTAAAATACAGTTTTTCAGGAATAATATTTTTGTCAGCCATGATACATAAACATAATATATTACCGGTGTGTTTCCCATTCATAGAATCACTGTATGAGCAGTTATACAGTGTCATCTCTTCAAAAAAAGTCTTTACAATCATACTTAATTACCCCAAAACTGATATTTTCCCAACATTTTTGATTCCCCTGTTGTGAGTTTTCAATGAATTTCGAAAATTAATGCTTTTGGTCTAAAAAAGTAGGGCAAAGGGCCCCATCCCCAAGAAGATAAAACAGACGCTGTACTTATTACTATGTTTATTGCTACAAGTACATGTTTGCGGCATGTTATTAATATTAAATACAGTCTACTCTCATTATCTCGACATCGCATATCTCGATTTTCTCAATATTTCGTGGTAAGGTCAATGTCCCAACTTTTTTCCTTTAAAATGTATGTTAATAAACATCACATATCTTGATTTTCGTTATCTCGAATAATTCAATATCTCGATATAAAAATTTGTCCCGAGTCCCGATTTTACATGTATTTACTGTGGTTTATCTCGACGTGCGAATAACTGTCCCAGTGTCGGCAAAGGTGAGATTTTTTTTCTTTGAAACTTCACCGTCCTGCTTCGCCGGGCTGCTCCCGATACTGTGCCGTAGATAATTGATCCGTTAATTGCATCAATGACCACACGTGTCTAATGTCGTTAGCCATTAACACTTGGGTAAGGCCTGTCACTTTATCTGCAATTAACTGCAGTTAATAAACAGCCTGCTGAAAGGCCGAAAGACTAATTGTTTTTACAAACAACATTCCAAAATGCATTGAGTTATATTTTGTGTATATAAATTGCACAAATCTGCAGAATGTTGTTCTATCCTTGAACTCTAACAGTCATTATCATGGCTAACTTGAAGGATTGTAATTATGAGTTGTCGGTCGAGCAATCCAGAGAAGGACCCGGTATCCAGCCCGGGGGATAAAGATATCTGGATCGCCCAAGAGGGGGACTAAGCGGAAGCTTGAAGTTAAGTCGTTCAAGGGAAAATACACGGCCATCATAGAGGTCAAGAAAGGCCTCAAGACCAAGAAGAAGATAGCAGAAGAGTTTGGCATCCCTTAAAATACGCTCTCAACGTGGATCAAGAAAAAGGACAAGATTAAGGCGAAATTCCTGACCGGCGATCTCGAGCCAGCAAGAAAAAAGGCGCGGGCGGCAAAATTTCCTGATTTAGAAGCGGCCTTACTGGCGTGGTTCAAAACCGCCAGACAGCAGAATACACCCATCAACGGCAAGACCATGAGGGCAAAGGCAAGATCGTATGCTGAGCAACTCGGCGTCTCCAGCACCGAGTTCGACTGGTTGGAGCGATTCAAGAATAGGCACGGCCTGTCTATGAAGAAAATCAACAGAAAAGCCAAATCTGTAGACAAGACCAATGCAGCGTACACCATGTGGCAGTCCAGGCTACAGACCATCCTCGAGACTTACGCTGCTGACGACATTTTCAACGCCGACAAGACGGCCATTTTCTACAGGGCACTGCCAGAGAAGACTTTAGAGTTTAAGTCCATAGCGTGTCACGGCGGGAAGGCAAGCAAGGAACGGATGTCAGTAATGGTCTGCGCCAATTTGTCAGAATGCTAATAAAGATAATAAAGATGAGACTCAGAATGGCTTTTCATTTGTATTTTATCCTGTACTAATAATCAATTAATTTAATTTTGCATTTCAAACTACAAAATGTACATGTACAGTTCAGTATTTTTTACCATCAAAGAATCGTAAGAAATGCGCATTAAATCTCATACAGTAATTATTACACTGTTGTGAGTATTATTCCACACCTAGATGGCTTTAGTTAGACCACTTAGCAGGTATTTAGATGTTAAAAACAAGGTAAATTTTCGTCTCTTTTTTCTTTGAAAACCCCTGATCGGATATCTCAAGCTCTTGTTATATTTTCTTGTTCCCGTCGACTTCGAGATAACGAGAGTAGACTGTATATAAATTATTATGTTTATGGTGAAGGTTGATACAGTCTTAGATATTTGATGAAAATAATTTCAACATCCCAAGAACTCAAACAAAGAAGGCTGATAGATCAATAGCAGTGATTGGACCCAAGTGGTGGAATGCTCTTCCAAAAGACTAAAAATTCACACAGAGCGAATTTCAATTTAAAGCTTAACTTAAAACGCATAAATGATTTGCGTTTTCTATGACAACTGAGCTATTTTAGTTATAGAACTGTTTACATCGCAATTAATATTGTAAAATAATTTTTGTGCTATATTATAAGTGTACTTGTATTTATTTGTATTGCAGAGTGGAGAGCTTGTATGACTGCCATCACATCAAGGAGCTATTCAAGCAGGCCAGATTTGCGAGGTGTCGCTCCAGATTTGTAGTACCGGTTATCCTGCTGGACGGCAAGGTAATCTATGCAAATATGAGCCTCGCTCTGTGAAAAGGGAGTTTTATGCATGTGCGGAAAGTGTCGTCCCAAATTAGCCTGTGCAGTCAGCAGTTCCCCAGATAATTATTTGGGAAATAGGGTTTTCACCCATTGATTTTGAAAAATAGGGTGATTTCAGTCTTTAAATAGGGTGAAATGAGTTATAAAAATGTATACCTCAAAATCATTGCTGCTTTATCTCTGTTGCACAGACTGGGTGCAGTATGCACATTTCAATCTTTTTTTGTACCATCAACGTCAACAATTTCTAACCAGGGATAAGACTTTTTCCACTTTTTACAGTTTTTTTTCAGTCACTGACTTTCCGTCTTGTTTTTTGGATGTCAACTTGCTCCTTTCATCTGCTGCATACACAGTTTCTAAACAATCGATAACACGAATGATTCAGCATCATTGGCTCTTGCCTATTTGGTTGAAAAACGTTTGCAATCGACATATATTTAGCGCAACAATCGCGACTTCGCTTAGACATTTTTATTATGAAACGTAACTGAAAGTACAGACGCTTTACAAAAACATGCACGTCGTAAATATTTTAGTCAGACGCTTTATTTGCTATGAAATTTAGTCCGCATAGCGTTTGAATAACTTCGACTGTTTTGCTCCTCCGTCATCCAGGCGCTTGCTAACTTTTGAATGAATAAATACGTGGCCGTGCTACGATAATTATTCCAAAGAGAAAATACCGAAATCGAGCAAATAATTTTCAATCGAGGCTTGTATCCTACGCATCAAATTTAAAGAATTAGCGTAAAAGTCAAATTGTTTGCGTTTTCAATACGCATGATATTGAATTTCTTTGCGTTTTTAAACAATTTAATAGGGTGAAAAACGCAGATACGCAGCTTATCTGGGGCACTGAGTCCGTACAGGCTAATCAGGGACGTCACTTTCCGCTTTTATTGTATTTTTCGTTTAAAGAAAGACTCTTCTTGATGAAAATCCAGTTTAGGCGGAAAGTGTCATCCCTGGTTAGCCTGTGCAGTCCATAGGGATGACACTCAACGCACATGCATTAAACCCTGTTTTCTCAAAGCACGACTCATATCCTTTGTTTGGGGCAATTTTTCACATTTTGTGTTCATGTTTAGTGAAAGTATATTTGTAATAAAGAAATTACATAGGTTTCCAATAAATAGATTATAGTAAGCATGCTTTACATAATACTGGAAATCTTTTCGGCAATAAAGCTCTTATCAGAATTTGTCAAAACACTGACATATTTTCGATAGTATAAAAAACAGTTTTTGGTTGACATTTTAAATGTCTACTGCACATCAGCTTAGACTATTTGATTACTACTGAAGTATAAAACTAAAAGTTGTCACTTCTAAGATTTGATTATATTAAATTTTAATTATACCCCCATTACCATTGGTAATGGGGGCTATATAGGAGTCACTTTGTCTGTCGGTCGGTCTGTCTGTCCAACTTGTCCGGGCCATAACTATGTCGTTCATCAAGGGATTTTGAAATCATTTGGCACATTTGTTCACCATCATTAGACGGTGTGTCGCGCGAAAGAATAACGTCAATATCTCCAAGGTCAAGGTCACACTTTGAGGTCAAAGGTAAAAAATGGCCATAAATGAGCTTGTCCGGGCCATAACTATGTCGTTCATCAAGGGATTTTGAAATCATTTGGCACATATGTTCACCATCATTGGACGGTGTGTCGCGCGAAAGAATTACGTCAATATCTCCAAGGTCAAGGTCACACTTTGAGGTCAAAGGTCAAAAATGGCCATAAATGAGCTTGTCCGGGCCATAACTATGTGGTTCATCAAGGGATTTTAAAATCATTTGGCACATTTGTTCACCATCATTGGACAGTGTGTTGCGCGAAAGAATTACGTCAATATCTCCAAGGTCAAGGTCACACTTTGATGTCAAAGGTTAAAAATGTCCATAAATGAGCTTGTCCGGGCCATAGCTATGTTGTTCATTGTGAGGCTTTGAAATCAATTGGCACATTTGTTCACCATCATTGGACGGTGTGTCGCGCGAAAGAATTACGTCAATATCTCAAAGGTCAAGGTCACACGTTGAGGTCAAAGGTAAAAAATGGCCATAGTCGAGCTTGTCCGGGCCATAACTATGTTGTTCATTGTGAGACTTTGAAATCATTTGGCACATGTGCTCACCATCATTGGACGGTGTGTTGCGTGATAAAATTACGTCGATATCTCCAAGGTCAAGGTCACACTTTGAGTTCAAAGGTCAAAAATGGCCATAAATAAGCTTGTCTGGGCCATAACTATGTCATTCATTGTGAGATTTTAATATTACTCTCCACATTAATTTTGTTCACAGGCATTGGATGGCGTATCATGCCAAAGAATTCAATATTTCAAAGGTCAAAATGGCCATAAATGATAATGGAATAATAATTCTTAAAAATTGCCATAAATAAGCTTCTCTTGTTTTGTGAGACAGCATGCAAAATATTCTGTGTCAATGCAGCATGTGGGGGTATACGTCACGTCAGTGACAAAGCTCTAGTTGCCACTGTCCAAAAAAAGTCATATTTGCCTATATAGTTAGAACCCTGATCAGTTTTATAAGTCTGTATGTAAACATATTTATTCTATGCTTTACGGTGGTTTATAGAGAAATATCAGTTAATTAAAACTGATAGTTCACTGTTTCAAACTGTGAAAGTTATCTATAATTTTCATTGTTTTACCAGAACTATTTTTGGCGAAAATACAAAAATCATTTTTATCCTATTACCAGACGAAAATCGAAAGTATAACAACGATCATATGAAATTGAGCTCTATACTATCGCTATTTTTAGATCACACTCTGGTTTTTCCATAAATTTACAGAAGAACAAAATCGTCAAAAAATGCAATATTTGATAATTATTAATGGAAAAAGGGAGGTTTGGATAAAGATCAAGTTTATTATGCTTGAATTTTACCATGGTAGCGCTCAACAAGCATCGCGCTACCATGGTTCTAAGCCTCGCATGATAAACTTGATCTTTATCCAAAACTCACATAATATTTTCTATGTAATCATAAAATAAAATGTTTGTTGGATTCAGTGGAATATCGATTTAAACTCACCTGTGATCATAGAAAAAATATTTTTACTATGATCACTGTTGAATTAAAATCGATATTCCACCAAATCCAACAAATATCATCTATATATTTTCAGTATGTATGCAGATCAGCAACATTGGCCAGTGGAGCAGAGATGTATGGCCGGTCTGGTCTGGACTTCTTTACTGGTAATGTGCTAGTTCTGTGTTCTCCCATACCAATCAGTGCCCTCAATCTGCATTTTTGTAGCGCCAAATATCGGTCCCTTCCCCTATCAAATAAGTTTTTAGAAGATCCTATTTTTTTTTAAAGCCCCCCCCTTTTTTTTTTAGAAAGAAGTTTCTAATGATGATTATAACTCAATTTTATTTCAAGTACATCAAGTCAAATATACTAAATAACGAAAGAAAAAATTACAGAGTAAGTAAAAAAATTCCCCATAAAAGGGAAACTGCAAGAAAATCCCCCCTCATAAGGGATGTTGGTAGCTTCCCCTGATGGTCAGAGAGGGCCCTGCAGATAATTAGCTTATTTTTATGTCCCCCAGTCTATACTGGGGAACATATTGTTTTTGCCCTGTCTGTTTGTTGGTTTGTTGGTTTGTTTGCGCAAACTAACATTGGCCATAACTTTTGCAATATAGAAGGTAGCAACTTGATATTTGGCATGTGCACGTGAATCTTGTGGAGCTGCACATTTTTAGTGGTGAAAGGTCAAGGTCATCTTTCAAGGCCAAAGGTCAAATATATGGGTCAAAATCGCTCAAAAGGGGACATAGTGTTTCACAAACACATCTTGTTTATTTTATATTATTGCTCTTATTAATTGTACTGAAAATTGTGCATAATAAGTTTTATTAATGGAACTGCTTTACAATCCTTGTTATATTATGTTGAAACAACACATAAGTTTGTCATTTAAGTAAAAAAAGTTTTACTCTGTTTGTACAACTAGTATTCTTAGCATTAATTAAAAAAAAACACACAATTTTATGTGAGGTCAAATATTTACTCACAAAACAGATTCTTTGCAAATTTCCTTTGCTAACGTAACCATCTCTATATTTATTTGCCTGTAAATGTTTCAGGTAATGAACAAAACCCTTCCAAAATTAGACAAGCTTCATCAGACAGGTATTTATACAGCGATATAATTCCATAGCACTTAATAATATAAATTTAAAAATGCAGTTAAACATGCACTTACATGTATAATAAACAATTGGAATACTGTTATTTATAATCATATACATAATGTTGTTTTTGTCCCAATTTTACGGTTTATCTCGCTTTTTTTCCCAATCCCAAAGGCACAGGCTGTAAAATATAAAGCAAAACAAATCACTGGATTATTGATCTTTTATGGTTTGATGTACTGGCCCCAGAACATTGATTTTAGGTTGTACAACTAATACAGTGGTGAATGCACATTTTATTGCCCATAATACAAAGCTTTACAACTAGTAAACTGTTGACTTGCAGTCTGATACCGAATGAGTTTAATTTTGTGTTTTTAATTGGCAGTTAGTTGTGATATTATAGCAGTTAACTGTTTAAATATCGATAAATATTGAATGAAAGCAATTGTTATTTATCCCTATTACAAGCTAGTTGAGCAGTATATGTTAAAGCTGTTGGTGCATTTTTTTTACTGAAGTTCACACCTAATGTTCTGTTCTTTCACAAAAGTATTTGAGACCATCCCTTATTTCAGTGATAAGATATAACTGTAACTACATGCTTATTGTTAAATATATAACTATGTCAATTACATGAAAATACAAGTGTTGTGGACAAAGACACCATTTGGGAAGTTCATAATTATGTAAATAGTGAACATATTTACTGGCAACTCTCAAATGCAAATTGATTAAGTCTTAAGATAATAATTGATTCTTTGTTATTCACTTATAAATAATAGTGAAAGTAGCTCAATTTGTATTCTAGGGCCCGTATTCACCAACCCATTTTTGGATGTAAGAATAAGGAATAGACTTAGAACCAAGAAAAATATGTACAGCGTTTGAATATAAATTAAACAGACTACCACCAGTGTTTATGTCATGATTTTTTTTTTTTACATGAAGAATGAGAAGGCCCAGGTCTGGAATTGTGTTTGTGATTTCAGTGATCTTCAGATGTTTGACAGAGTGCGGGGCCAAGACATCAACATCTTGAAAACGTTCTCAGTGAAATATATTGTCGACCTGATGGTTGAAAAGAAAAAAGTTAAATTTGGGATGAAGTAAGTTTATTAACAGGTAATCTGATTGCTATACATATCAGAAAACAGTTTTACTTCAATTTTGTGGTTTAATTTGTTTGATGAAACAATGGTGTACGAAGATATGGACCCATGGTCCTGTCTATTTCATGCCTTTGTTTAGAAGAAAAAAAACTATCTGAAATCAGAAGTGTGATTTTAAACATTTTGAAAAACGATTATTAAAGTTTGCTGCCGATAACTACGTAAAACTAATGACTGCTTGAGAACTTTTTTTGATCAATTGCTTTGTTTAAAATGTAAAAAAAGTCCAACATCTGTATATACACAATAGATCCTTTATAACGCGATCCGTAATAACGCTGTATCCAATATAACGCGAGGGGTGCTTGGATCCTGTTTTTTCTCCAACCTTCCATTTTATGCAACAACTTCATGTATTCTCAGAAAACTTCAAAGATGGCGGCGCTCACAGCTTGATTGCTGTATTCAACAGTCCGTTTAACCGATTTTAATCCCTTAGAGGTTAAACGACACTCGGCAGGCAATTGGTGTTAATCTGTTGTGTAATGTCAATAAAGGTGTGAAAAACTAGCGTGTCAGTGTTTATTGTTCCGTATCAGGGTGGTTCAATGCGCTATAAATGCGGTATAATTACGGTACCCGTATAATTGTCAAATTAAAGTTAATTAAATGTAAATGTGTATAAACTATATCTGTATTATCGTTTAATATATGCTATACATGCTTGATAAATAAAAAAGATATTTCTGTATGTTTAATCTTTCATTACATGTGAGAGAAATTAATTTAATAATCCAGACGATTTACTTACATGCAAACGCTGAGTAATTGTTAACAGAAATTCACTTTCATTTTTGCCCGGTTTCAGAAAGTCCACATGAAGCACGTTTTTTTTACATGACTGCGTATGACGCAATAAAACAAAACATTTCTTTGTCAGGTATTGCATTTAATCTAACTTAAAATTCGCTGCCCATTGGTCAGAACCGTACCTAATGAATGCTCTATCCCATAATGCACTGTGTTCTTTACACTTCTGAAATAATGCGTATGCATATGCTCGTGTTAACGGATTTATTTAAACACATTTATCGTCATAACATGTCAGGATCATTTGTGGTAATTATTTCGGATTATCGGATATATATGCACACTATAAAAGCGGTATGTATACAGTCATCGATACGATTCAGCTTATATGCATTTATTGGAGAATGACAACACAGCATGGCAATAAACAGGGACCATTACCATACCTTTACCAATAAATGCGCTCAGAACTTATAACGCGGATCCGTTTATAACGCGGTCGCGTTGATTGGATCCTGTCAATCGCGTTATAAAGGATCTGTAGTGTATAACATTAAGATGTCTCTTATCTGACATTATGATTATGTGACAAGGAATAAACCACAAAGATAAGAATAACTGCTCCTCGTTGAATAGCGGAAAGCAGGTATTGTCGTTAGGAGCCTTTAAGATTAAATGCTATGGAGTTAACATTGAATTTTATGATAACTGGACTTAAAAGCAAGTCAGCAAACCTCTCAAAATTTGACTTATGGAATGTATGGTATATGCATTTCAATGCTGAATTGTTATTAAAATGAGCCTTACTCTGTGAAAAGGGGGTTTAATACACATGCGTAAAGCGTCGTCCCAGATTAGCCTGTGCAGTTCGCAAAGGCATATCAGGGACGACACTTTCCACCTAAACAAGAACAGTCTCCCTTTAAAAAAAAAAATACAATAAAAGCGGAAAGTGCTGTTCCAGAATAGCTTGTGCGGACTGCACAGGCTAATCTGGGACGACACTATACGCACATGCATTAAACCCCCTTTTCACAGAGCGTGCCTCAAATATAGAATGTTGTTATAGTAATTCTGGTATTACTGTCTCATTCAGTGTGACATCCTCAGAGAAGGTAGACAAGGAGAACAGATACGGGGAGTTCTGTATCATCTCGGCCCCTTATCCAGGTTAGTACAAATATCAGTTAGATTTAACCTACTGATTTCAGTTAGACAGTGTTAGGAGCCTAAAGCTTATTGAGAAACTCTTTATTGCTTTGCTTGGATAGAACCAGCTTTCATGCAATTTATAAGTAACTTAACAAAAATGACCATAAGGTAAAAATAGTGGGTCATGTGTAACACCTGTCTCTGTACCATAAAAGTCAATGTCATACTTAGAGGAAGGAAGTCAAATTAAGCCATAAAACAGCTTGTCCTGACTGTAACTTAGTCATTCACATTTTAAAAATAACTGACACAAATGACCACCATGAGGAGACGGCATGTCCTGTGTCACCGGTCACCCATCCGCAGAGGTCAAAGGTCAGATTTGCCATTAAACAGCTTTTCTTGACTGTAACTTTTTCATTCATCATGCATTTTTTAAATCACTTACTATAATATATGTCCACCATGAGAAGTCAATGTGTTGCATGTAAAAAACATGTCTTTACTACAAAGTAAAGGTCAAACTAAATGGTCAAGGGTCAAGTTTGGCCATACAACAGCTCTTCCAGACTTCAACTTTTCATCCTTCATGCAATGTATATACAACTTACTTCAGATGTCCACCATGAAAAGACGATGTGTCCTGCGAAAAATCCATCTCCCTATCTCAAGGTCAAACATAAAGGTCAAAGGTTAAGTTTGGGCGTAAAGTAGCATATTTAGGCTGTAATGTCATCAATCACATACAATTTTTAAATAATATATAAAAAATCTCTCAACCTTGGTCAACGGTCAAGGTCACACAAAAGGTCGAGGGTCAAACATGTGTATGGTTCAGCTTGTTTATAATTACAAGCATTATCGACAATGGGCTTGACATGTTACCGGCAGGCGTTAAGTTTTCTGTTCTTTATCCCCCGCCAAAAGCGGAGGGATATAGAATCAGCGTTGTCCTTCAGTCCGTCTGTTTGCACCCAACCATAAACAAAATCTTTGTGGCGGGGGATATCAATTCAACGAATTTGCTTGTTTTTTCTAGGTTGTGAATTTTTCAAAGAGTGGCGAGACAATGGCTACATGGGAGAGGACATGAAATTTGACTGGTCACAGGTGAGACAGATCATAACACTTCTTTATCCTTACCCACTCAGAAGGGAAGTGAAAATGGCTAATGCAAACAGCATTAAACCAGAACAGCCTGCGAGTAACTTGCAGTCTGTTCAGGTTTAATGCTCTTTGCTGCTCATCAGTATCTTAGAGTAGAAAATGAAGCCTTTTGAACTTGAATCTAGTAAGAAAGATCGCAAATTTAATTTGATTTTCTAAAGGACTACACACGCGTCGAAGTGTGTTTATGCGTGGTAAAGGGTTAATGCACTTGGCTATTATTCACAAAGCCTTAAAAGTTGCATCTAAACTTAAGTTGTATCTGTAATTGTTAAAAAGTAAACTATTCATTAAACATTAAACAGTCAGAGATTTTCATAAGGAGTTTTATGAATTGAAGATTTTCTTTTTGAAATAAGGCCGTGGTGAGTAATTGTTTCATGATAAATTCATTTCGAATGTCAAAATATATGAACATGTTAATTGATATTATTCATATTGATAATGGTAAATTGATATTATCCACATTGATTTGGGACTGAAAAACATGCATATTATATGCACGTTAAAGAGCTCAGTAAAATGTAGCACTCTTATTGTATTCACAAAATTGGAGATAAGAAACACCATTTGTATAAACTTTTTTAATGATCAACTAAGCAAAGCAATATTATACCAGAACGTTGATCTGTTCGTTGCAGAGTTTTGTAGATGCATGTTCCCCTTGACTTTCGTCCGGATTGCGGCGTTTCCGGACTATCGAGATCCGGATAAACGCGGGGTCACTGTACATTGATCTGTTTGTTTGCAGAGTTTTGTAGATGCATGTTTGGACATCCCTCCTACAGAATTGTTACAGGAACTCAGTATTGACTGGCAGCAGTATAAGGTAAATGTCAATACAATTGAAGGGACTTGTTCACAGATGTTGGCATGTATTGAAGTTTTTCATTAAATGCTTTAAATTTGATTAATGCAAACATTGGAACTAAATAGCTCCTCAACTGGGCTCGAACCACTGACCCTTGGAGTAAAAGTCTAGCACTTAAACCACTCGGACATCCATGCTCATACAGTGAGTGGTGTATTTATATGTTATATAACAGTTAACTTAGCAATCCTCGTAATGTCACAAAATATAACAATAACATCAGAACTCTCCAAATTATTCAATTATTTTTCGTTTGTAACGCTTTATAATTTTCAGGTTTTTAAATCGTCAAAAGATGCATATACTGGATATTTTAGAGCATGGTAATTGTTCAGTATTACTGTTTTCTTGCAAATTTAACTACAGCGAAAATTTGCAAATCTGAAACATTTTTTTTCAATTATGTCAATTTACCAAAACATGAAAAGGTCCCTTTAACCCTTTGAGCGCTGGAACCGGATTTTGAAGGCCTTTGCAAACAGTTTGGATCCAGATGAGACGCCACAGAACGTGGCGTCTCATCAGGATCCAAACTGTTTGCTATTTTGATAGTATTCTTTGAAAAAAAATCGAAGAAAATGCTAATTTTAGAAATTCAGCAGACGACATTTTAGCAGACGACAAATTTCCCAGCATGCAAAGGGTTAAGATTGATGCTTAAAAGCATAAAAGCAAATTGGATGTTATTCACATATGGTAATGATTAACTTAACTATGCAAACTATTATTTTGTCGACTTAAACGATGGTCAAACTTAATTTTGATAACTCCTCACTTGTCAATATAGAAACCTCTAAAAGCGTATCTGCAGTCAATATAGAAACCTTTAAAAGCATAAAAGCATATCTGCTATCAAGGCGCAACATCTTGTTAAAGAATGTTCAAATGTGTTTAATTGTAATAATTTGCATGATTGTAACTGGCAGCACTATTTAGTATCATGGGATGTCAAAGCCAAGATAAATTATATTAAATGAAGACACTTTTTATACGCCCGTATAAAATACGGGACGTATTATGTGAAACCCCTTGGCGGGCGGGCGGCGGGCGGCGGGCGGAAGGCATCACTTTGTCCGGACTCTAATTCAAATTGTATTCATCCGATCTTCACCAAACTTGGTCAGCAGTTGCATCTAGTTGATATCTAGGCCAAGTTCGAATATGGGTCATGCCGGGTCAAAAACTAGGTCATAGGGTCAATAAGTGCATTTTCAAAGGGGCCACTTTGTCCGGACTCTATTTCAAATTGTATTCATCCGATCTTCACCAAACTTGGTCAGCAGTTGCATCTAGTTGATATATAGGCCAAGTTCGAATATGGGTCATGCCGGGTCAAAAACTAGGTCATAGGGTCAATTAGTGCATTTTCAACGGCGCCACTTTGTCCGGACTCTAATTCAAATTGTATTCATCCGATCTTCACCAAACTTGGTCAGTAGTTGCATCTAGTTGATATCTAGGTCAAGTCCGAATATGGGTCATGCTGGGTCAAAAACTAGGTCAAAGGGTCAATTAGTGCATTTTACTTTGTCCGGACTCTAATTCAAATTGTATAAATCTTATCTTCACCAAACTTGGTCAGTAGTTGCATCTAGTTGATATCTAGGCCAAGTTCGAATATGGGTCATGCCAGGTAAAAAACTAGGTCATAGGGTCAATTAGTCCATTTTCAACAGCGCCACTTTGTCCGGACTCTTATTCAAATTGTATTCATCCGATCTTTACCAAACTTGGTCAGTAGTTGCATCTAGTTGATATCTAGGTCAAGTTCGAATATGGGTCATGTCGGGTCAAGAACTAGGTCATAGGGTCAATTAGTGCATTTTCAACGGCGCCACTTTGTCCGGACTCTAATTCAAATTGTATTCATCCGAAACTTTTAAACAACTTTTTATCCTGCGTCAAAGTGGTATGGGGGTATAAGTCACATTCAGTGACAAAGCTCTAGTTCAAGTTGAATTCACCAAACTTGGTCAGAGGTAGTATATAGATTATATATCAGTCAGGTCTGATTGGAGACATGCAACCGATTAACACATGCAATATTTTTATGCAATATTTTTATCCAGTTTTATTTTGCGATATTTTCATCGGGTTTATTTTTTTCGCGATTTTTGAAACGAGTTATTTTTAACAACATGTTTATTGGTAAGTTTCATTTTTCCTTCAATCTAATCATGATTTCCACAGGTACATGAGTTTTTCACTGTGCATGGGTACTATAGAAAGGCAACTGTTTATCATTGTCATCAACCTAAAATCAATTTTTATACGCCCGTTTTTACAAAACGGGACGTATAATAGTTTCACCCTTGGCGGGCGGGCGGGCGGCGGGCGGGCGGAGGCGGTGTCCACAGCAGTGTCCGCTCTCTAATTCAAATAGTTTGCATCCGATCTTCACCAAACTTTGTCAGAAGTAGGATCTAGACAATATCTAGATCAAGTTCGAATATGGGTCATGTTGGGTCAAAAACTAGGTCACAGTGTCACTTAGTAGAACGGGCGTATCTTGTGACAATTTGGCACTCTTGTTTAAAGTTTATATTGTAAGTGTTGTTGTTTTCTTTTGTAAAATTTCAGCATTGGGATTTAATCCAGCTCACAAAGAACTACCTCAAAATGCTTGTACACATGTTTACCAATGGTAAGTATGCTTTCTTTTGTACATAAAAAGGGATATGAAAATTAATTGTGTCATTTACAATTGAAATAATTACATGCCAAAGATTTTTTTTTCAATTTTGAAAACATTATTGTCAAATTGCAAAATATTTGAACATAAAAGTTCCAAAAAAAAAAATGAAGAAAAAAAGTCAATTTATTGTCATCATTCTTTTCTTTTGCCTCTGTGTTTGTGTCTGTGTTATCTTAGTTTTTATCTGAGTCCATTTCTCAAAGAAATCTATCAAAAGAATCCATTTGAAGCTTTGAATCACAAGGGTCATCCATTTTTAGAAGGGAGATAACCCTGGTTTTGGTATTTTCCAGAGTTATTTATGTTTTCCAATTTAGAAAATTTAAGTATAATTTATTTTATATTTTCCTGTATGAACTGTTACTGGATTGCCCTCTGGTAGTCCTGTATGTGCGTTAATCTGTCTGTTAGGTTTGAGACTCCTGTTTTGCTTGCAAAAAACTCTAAAAGCCCTGTAATGTGATTTGCAATCGATAAATATGTATTTTGAATATATATAAAAACACTTTTGGGTACTTTTATTACCTACTGGTACTTAATTAGTCAGTTTACAAATATTATGTGTGCACTTTCTTATCTGCATGTGTGGAAAAAAGCAAATACAGATGCCTCTTTCTTTGACAAAGACCATGATGTCTTAATTAGAAAGGCAGGTTTTGGTGACTATTTGCATAAGATAAGAACACAATTTTTCATCTTATCACGAAAACACGTATTTTTCATTGCTTTTTTCCGACAAGACACTTGAGCCTAGTATCATGAACGCTCTCAGGTTTTAAGCTCAGCTCAGAATATAAGATTTGAGTTACTGCTCGCCTTAGAATTGAGATTGATGAAGAGCGCACGAACGAACTCAAAACTCATCTCAGTTGCGACCGACTCAACTTACCGTCTCGACTCAAATATTTATTATTTGTTAATGATGTTTTTTTAGCATTGTTCTTCAAAAGGAGATTTATTAATAACATTTTTACGGGAAATTGTGTCATTTTTCTTTTTGTCTGCAACACTTTACTAAGTGACAATGCCTAGGTCAGATAATTTTTCTGAAGGCGAAAGGCTCTGTCTGTTTGAACAAGTAATTAACCATTATAATATCCACTTAACTCTTTCAGTGCTGGAACCGAATTTTAAAGGCCTTTGCAAACAGTTTGGATCCAGAACGTGGCGTCTCATCAGGATCCAAACTGTTTGCTATTCTGATAGTGGTCTTTGAAAAAAATCAAAGAAAATGCTAATTAAAAAAAATCAGCAGACGACATTTTAGCAGACGACAAATTTCCCAGCATGCAAAGGGTTAAGTATGTTTGAGATACTAGGCCCTGCAATTGTTCTGTTATGTCTTGTTTCAGGAGATAAAGGCCTACTGGTGCACTGTATATCGGGATGGGACCGCACACCCATGTTCGTATCCCTGCTCAGACTGACACTGTGGGCCGATGGTCTGATACACAAGTCGCTGTCGGCCACTGAGATACTCTACCTTACACTGGCCTATGACTGGTATCTCTTCGGGTAGGTTGGAGTGCCAAGGGTAATTGAACTGTGTCTGTGATATATATATATTTTTTTCCCATTCAATATACATGTAGTTTTTTGTCCTCGTCAATAGGTGTGTGTGGGTTAACTAGCAATATATACATATTTTAACACATTTTATACATTTTACAATCAATAGCTTTAACATTACAATTAAAACAATATTTTTATTGTTAAAAGAATTGATAATAGTTCCATATCACACTACTGGAAAAGGGGTAACAACAGTTCCCATTCTTTACTTTTATGCAAATCATTAAAATAAAATATAGTGTCAGTGATATTGACTTGCGTCTGATTTTAGAGCGCATACTATTTTTCAATAGGACAATTGTTTCTTTAGGCAGATTCAAAGTCTTTTTTAATACTGTCATTTTTTTCAATGTTATGTTGATTGCTCACTGAATGGGTTTTGTTTGATATACATGGATGCTGTTTGTGAAGTAAATGTATGTACAATCCTTGCTGGCTACTTGCCTTACACATTTGCTGCAACACAAAGGTATTTTGTATTTAAAACAATTCAAATATTGTGTTTGTTATTATAGTAAACACATGTTTCTAAGTGTGTTTAGTCAATGAATTTTATTAATATGTGGTATGAAGTATTATTGTAATTTGCATTCTCTTGTTACAGACACAGCCTCTCAGATCGCCTCATGCGTGGGGAAGAGGTACGTTACTTTAACAATATACTGCACATTTCAACATTTCGATATCTGAATGTTGGAAATATAACACATATATTAAATATAAATATCCTGTAAAGGATTGTTATCAACTCAGTGATTACAATTTAAATAAAATATTTGAATAGGTTTAAGAGTTAAGTTGATCTCAAGTTTCAATTCCTTCAATTTACTTAATGTGTATATTTTATGTGGTTGTTGTTGCACTGTTCAAACTAGTGGTTTTTAACCAGACCTTTTATCCAAATGTCCAAGCTATACTACTCACCCAAATGTCTGTTTCACTTTCTGCATAATGCTCTTGTTAACCCTTTGCATGCTGGGAAATTTGTCGTCTGCTAAAATGTCGTCTGCTGAATTTCTAAAATTAGCATTTTCTTCGATTTTTTTCGAAGAATACTATCAGAATAGCAAACAGTTTGGATCCTGATGAGACGCCACGTTCTGTGGCGTCTCATCTGGATCCAAACTGTTTGCAAAGGCCTTCAAAATCCGGTTCCAGCGCTCAAAGGGTTAAGGTTCACATGCAACATCTCCATATCACTGTTTCTACTATAAGTTTTTAACTGAAACTATGCACATGTGTTTGGGATTATTGTGTGAGGTCACTGACCAAGTTCTGTAACCCTGACCTGCAATTTAGAAGAATTATGGCCCTTGTTTGTACTTAGAACATTGGTAAAGGTTAACGTGCAACATTTCCATATCACTCTTTCTACTTTAGGAATTAAATTAAAACTTCACACATGGGTTCAGGATCATTGTTTGAGGTTACTGAACAAGAACCATAACTCTGACCTAAAATGACGCAGAATTGTGCCTTTTTTATGCCCCCGAAGGTGGGCATATAGTGATCGCACTGTCCGTCTGTTCGCCCGTCCGTCTGTCCTTCTGAAATTCCGTCACACTTTGCGTTTAGGTTTTGCGTTTAGGTTTCAAAAACTGTGGACATTTTTTGCAATATTGATCATAGCAACTTGATATTTGGCATGCATGTGTATCTCATGGAGCTGCACATTTTGAGTGGTGAAAGGTCAAGGTCATCCTTCAAGGTCAAAGGTCAAACAAAAATAAAAAAATCAAAGCGGCGCAGTAGGGGGCATTGTGCTTCTGACAAACACATCTCTTGTTGTACTTATAAAAAATGTGGTTTACGTTCGCAAGCAACTGCACCATATCTCTTTATCTACTACAGATACCGAAATTAGACTTTACATATGTGTGCAAGGTCTTTATGAACATTCACTGAACAACACCTATAACTGTGACCAGCTTGTAAGCAGGATGTGGTGGGGGAAATGTGATAATCTCATTTTTTGGCATGGTCACATTTCTTGTTTAAATATATAAATGTGTATATTTAAGTTAACATATACTATATATCTACCTCAGGTATTCAACCCCAAATATGTCTTTGAGGTCATTATATTTGGTAACTGACAGAAAACTTGCATTATGCTATCGAAGCAAACAGCTCTTGTTATTTTATTTTTAAAATAACAATATAAAACTTGTTCTATTGTTTTTCAGATTTTGCTGTTTTGTTTCTATTTCTTGCCACACATAACGACTGATGAGTTTTCGGTGCATTCATTAAGGTATGTAACAAGCATTTCTAAAACAGCACAATTCCAGCTAAGAAAAAATGACATACCCGGTACACATAAAAAGCAGGTGTTGATTAGTTCACCAGAATGGTTTTCATTCATAAGTTTAATCATATTAGTTACAATGAATACTCATTCTGCGGTTTGACTTTACAGCAATTTTAATTGTAAAGTCTCTAGTATTTTGGGGGTCTTATCACTCTCTGCGATACGCAGGACAAAAGGACTATTGATTTTACGAACAAATAATTATAACCAATGTAGTTGTAATATCTCTATTTATGTCATGCAATCCGCTTATGTCATCGTGACACGTGGTTGTACAATATTTAATTATATTGGAAGCATATGGATTGGATGTATTCTGCATTGGATAGCAAGAGCTTGTATTTACAATAATGTCTGGAAACAATCTGATTAAACACAAACTTAATTTTGTGTGGGTCCCTTCTGTTTGATTATATTCATTGATGCGATTTATATCTGTATTTCATATTTATATAAATTAAAAATGAAGTAAGTATCTTCAAACAAACACTAAAACTGTAAAATTGGTTTATTTGCGTGTGTTTTGTTGTCTTATTTTCTTGATTCTGTTTCCTTGTGAATAAAAAACAAGCGCAAATAAATACGTCTATCTGAATCTAAGCATAAGAAATCACAATATGCTTACCTCATAATGTGTGTGATGGTTATCATTGTAATTGTGTTGAAATGAGTTTTAATCTGGAAAGATGCAAATTTGTCTTTAAACATCCTTTTGTTAATGTGCGATATTGTTTTCACACTTTGCCTTTACACAAAGTATTGCAAGGCTTGTTTAGTAATGAAACTTTGTAATCAAAATTATGCATTTAAATTGAGGTCTATTTAAGTTTTAATTGTGCGTCTAAAGGACGACGCAAATTCATGACTTCGAAGAATTCATGTTTATGATAATTTAGAGAGAAAATTGCAAACATTGGTCCTCATGAATTCAAAGCATTATACAGAAAGTAGACATTTAACTACAGTAGGTCATTGAGTAGCGCTGAACAATACAGCAAGATTTTTGGAATTTTACCCGGCTGAACATATTGGACTAGTTGATATTGTACGAGAACTAGCAATAGTACTTATAGTTCTACTGGGTGAATGTGTTTCAGGTCAACTAAGAGACGTAAAGGCTCTGTTGGACAGGATATCACCGCCAATGGTCTTCTGAGAACAGCAGGAGGTAGGGGTTTCTCTTGAGTTCTTCTATGTACAGGGCTTTTTTTCCTTCTAAGAGAATGGCTGTTTTTCACAAATTTGAGAAGTTTGTGACACAAATTTTCACAATTTAAAATAATAGCAACTCAAATTTTCACAATTAAAAAAAGGTAACAACTCATTTTTTTCACAATTTTGAACTGTTTGCGACTCATTTTTTTACAATTTTGAACCGTTTGCGCCTCATGTTATAACAATTTTGAACGGTTCAAATGGTGCAACTCATTTTTTCACAATTTGATGAGGCCAAGTCCGCTTCACAAAGATGGGAAAAAAGCCCTGATGTAGTAGATGCTCAACAAACAGTATCCGATATATGTGGGTTTTCATCTCATACTCTGGTTTCCCAGTATATAACTAGACCACACTCAAATTACAAATGTGTCGCCACTTGCAACAAGTCTAAAAGTAGATTAAGCAGGTGTGCTGGAACACACTCTTTGTCCTTAAGAATGATACCCCATATGTTTGTTGATCGTCACACTTTTGAGGTTGGTGTACATGGATTATATAAGATTGGTCATACATGTCTATGAACATTGTAAATAATCATTCAAAAGTCTACACAATTACACTGTATTCCATCTGTGTTTCCTGTCTTTACATTTTATCTCAAGATGTAGACATGTATTCAAAAGAAGTCAGAAAACAGAAATTGCACTTGTCATCAAAAGATTTTATCATTTGTATTTGGTATTTTATACTTACAAATTAACACGTAAACTAACGATACCATTTGTAATGTATGGAGGTGAAAAAACGCTATAAATTTAAAAAATAAAAAAAATAAAAAATTATCAACAGAAACATTGACTTGTGTTGTTATTTTTACTAGACACATATTCCAAAGAAGTCAGAAAACATCTGAATAGCGTCAGCAGTAGTGGAGGCAGTGTAGGAGGCGGTGCCCGCATCTCCGTGGAGAGGAAACGCAACTCCAGTTCCAGCAGCTTGAGTAGCAATGGCAGCTTTACCATCGAACCTTGCTCACGCTTCTTCTTGCAGTATGAAGATGAGGAGGTTATTGACGAGTAAGATGCATGTTTTTCTTTGTGTACAAAAAATTGCAGTTACTTAGCCCTGCCTGGTTCTCACTGAAAAGTTCAATGTAATGAGTGTACATGTATTTATTTAGTATTTTTTCCTATTGCCATGGGTGTGATTTTTCCTCCTTTGAGCTGATTTCCTACCTTTCAATGTCAATTTAATTTTACAAATACACATGTAGTTAAAAACTTTGCTGGGTCTATATAGAAATGAAGAGTTAAGTTGAACCTTGTAAGGGGGTAGGGCCTTTTCCTCCCCTGAGGTGGTTCTCACACCCCTTACCTGTTTAACAACACATTTTCAGACAATCAGATGTAATTGCTCATTCATCGTCCAATGGCACATTATTACAAACCTCGCCCAGTCAGAGGTCCTCTAGTCCCATGATGGTGCCTGGGAACAGGGGCAGACAATCCAGCCTCTCGGACTCACCAACATGTGGCAGGCTAGTGAAAGTGTTTTTATTTCCTTAAGCTCGAGCCTCGCTCTGTGAAAAGGGGGTTTAATGCATGTGCGTAAAGTGACGTCCCAGATTAGCCTGTGCAGTCTGCACAGGCTAATCAGGGCAACACTTTCCGCTGTTATGGATTTTTTTGTTAAAAGGAAGTCTTTTCTAAACCAAAGTCCAGTTTAGGCGAAAAGTATTGTCGTTGATTGGCCTGTGCAGCCTGCACAGGCTAATCTGGGACGACACTTTTCGCACATGAATTAAACCCCATTTTCACAGAGCACGATTTGATTATATTATTTTCTAGAAGATAGTCTGACATAATTTTTGCCCGCCTGTGTCTTTTTGAATAGGTTTGTCGCAATATGTTGTCAATTGTAGGCTAGTACAGGTTATGACTGTTTTTGTTTTATGGTTATAAATATGATTAGCCATTAAAATTGTTTTCATATATTTCAATAATATATACGGGAGCTTTAATTTGTGTACTATTGTTAAAATTATAAAATGAGTTTGATTTTACTTAAGTGTTTTTGTCATCATTAAGACTGTAACCAGATTTTCCTCATATCCACATTTTGTTTTGACTGGAAAATGTGACAGGATACAAAGAGGTTACTTTTGTCTGCATCAGCAGCGTTGGCAGTGGCAGCCACTCTTAAAACTAAGGAAGTCAAAGATGGTGACGATCAACTGTCGGAATAATGTTGTGAAACATAAAAGTACATACATGTAAAAGCATCGTGCTGGGAATACTGGACGTAATGCATGTGCGTAAAGTGTCATCCCAGATTAGCCTGTGCAGTGCGCACAGGCTTATCAGGGACGACGCTTTCTGCCTACACTGGTTTTTTGTTTAGAAGAGACCTTCTTTAAACGAAAAAGCGGAAAGTGTTGTGCAGACTGCACAGACTAATCTGGGATGATACTTTATGCACATGCATTAAGCCCAGTTTTCCCAGAATGCGGCTCATATATCACTTGTGGTGTGTTGTGTGTTGCAGTTGGCAGGTGATATCTGAGTCAGGAAGTTTGCTGTCTACAGAGTTGGGTTCCAGCGCTTCCAAACATTCCAGTGGCCCAAACTCGTATGCGATACCCTTTCTATTACAATTATTTTCATGCAAACCAATTATATTTGTTATGCCCTTGGTAGGGTCATATAGTATTCAGACTGTCCGTCCGTCTGTCTGTCCATCTGGCATTCCCTTTCCGGAGTTTTTTTCCTTAACACTTTGAGATATTTACCTGATTTTTGGTATGTGAGTCTACCTGAATGAGTTACAGATCAAGTTGCAGTTTCGTTCTGGTCCATTGATTTTTGGCAAAGTTATGGGGCTTGGACAATTTTCTCTAAAATAACAATTTTCTGGATTTTTTTGCAAAACACTTTCGGGTATTTACCTGATTTTTATACGCCCGTTTTTTCAACACGGGACGTATTATAGTTTCACCCTTGGCGGGCGGGCGGCGGGCGGGCGGCGGGCGGCAGCGGCGTCCACAGCAGTGTCCGCTCTCTAATTCAAATAGTTTTCATCCGATCTTCACCAAACTTAGCCAGAAGTTGTATCTAGACAATATCTAGGTCAAGTTCTTATATGGGTCATGCCGGTTCAAAAACTAGGTCACGGGGTCACTAAGTGCATTTCAAAAATAACTGGCATATCTTGTGACAGTTGGCACTCTTGTTGGCGTGTGCGTTTACCTTCATGATTTTTAGATCAAGGTTGAGTATTTTTTATGTATGTGAAGTTTTGAGACAAAAGTGGAATTAGGGGGCATCTGCTCCCTATGGTGACATCTTGTTGAATATATAAATACAAATTATGAGGAAAACTTTTCTATTACTATAGAAGGCCACTAGTTTGCTATTACGTTGCAGATATATCAACTTGAAAAAAAGAAGCTAAGTAACAGTAAAATTTAAATTCCATTGTAATTGCAGAAGATTTAGTCAATTTATGTCAGATAATATTAGAATCAATTTTTGTCTCCATATCAGAACTCCAAATTGGCATTTATAACTAATAAACCACCCTATTAAAATTAAAGGCCATTTGTATTTTTTTTTTTTTTTGGGATTACCCAACTGACCCAACCAAATTGCCCCTACCCTAATTTTGTTTAGGTCTCATGATTAAAATTGACTTTTGCCAAGTTCAAAACAAAGACATTTTTGCATTACTCTCCTGATCTGTCTTTTCAGCAACACACTTTTGCCTAGATAACCCCTCTAGTCTCTTTAACCAGCTGTGACAGACAAGTTTTCCCCCCTCTCAGTATAATTTCTTCTTAAATTATAAGGATGGGTTTTAACTTTTATATGAATGCCTTATTATTGTACAGCCTTTTAGTGTAATCATCATTAAAATCATTCAATAGACTTCATGTAATCAAAGTCATCAAAAAATGAATTACATACCAACCTACCCACCTCTACTGCTATGGGTTGTGGTATCCTAAACAGGCCTTAATAAAAAAGAAAAAATCTTACATATACCAGGGTGCAGGATCAACAGGGTTTTCAGGGGTTTACACACGGGCTGAACACACTGTTAAGAACTTTATGTTTGGAAATATCTGAAGTTATTGAAATACATTTGCAAAAATCTTAAGTGCATAAAAGAAAGTGTTTGTAGCAGTTTGTGCCGATATCTCAAGATTTAAGAATAATTCCTTGAATACCTCTGAAATCGTTGTCAAAATTTCACGTTGTGTGAAGCATAACTGTGTACATGAATGCTGGCAAAGAACACAGGCTTATTAAATAAAGTAATTCTGATGTATTTTACATTGCCGTTATCAGCATAAAAACATTGTGAACCCCACAAAGTCACTTTATCTTGCACCCTGTATACACATGTAAAGGATTTTATGATAGTTGTGACATATAAGAATTAAGATAGACACATTTCATTAATATTTCTGTGATTGTTTACAGTTGTGAGGAGCCCAGTGTGTGTGAACAGTCTGAAAGATGGACCAGGCTGGACACTGTGGGTAGACTCTTTAACAACGCCTATCATAACAAAGTGTCCGCAAAATATGTCCCTGAGTCCAATGGAATAACAAACTTGCTGGATAGTTTTGCAGGAAAATTTGGCTTTAGAAAGTAGGCTATTTAAGTGACAGTGATAGTAGTATTGTAATAATTAGGTAATTAGCTAGGATTAACATATAATTATAATGCAATTAATATTGGCTGCTGGTCAGTATTTTGAAACCAAATTCAATTGAAAGGACCAAGGCTTTGATTTGTACTGGTTAAGGACCAATAGCCGAAGAAAATTACCTACTTAATCTATCTGATATTTTTAAAACATGCTTAAATGAAGGAAACTGCAACTCTTTGTGTTTCTTGTTTTGATTTCATTATTTTCCCCAATGTTATGACCAAGAGTCGAGTACTTAATGAGGCCAGTGAATTAGACCATATTTGTGAAATGGAAGGCAAGTAACTGAAAAAAAGTATTTCTTGTAGAATTGCATTGATAAAGTATGCATTCATCCTTCCAGGTGTTTCAGATGTACTGAATTGCAAAGTAATTAATTAAATATAGGTTAACAGTATGCAAATTCATAACCATTCATGAAATAATTAGGAACTGATAATTATGAGCAGTGATTATGTTTTATAGGTTTTTTCTATAGAAGCCCATATCATGCCTCCCACTTGTTGAATTTCAGCGCATGCACACTTGTAAATGAAAATCCCCAGCCAAGTTGACATAACACATGTAAACAAAAGTGATGAATGCTGTATTTTTATAAGAACTTATTTGAAAGAGTTGAACAATTACAGATTATTTTGAATATGTTTCTTTAATGAATTGTGTTCTCATTTGACAAGATGAAAAGTTTTCATTAAATTATACGGTTTGTTCGGTTATTGGTCCTCTTTGGCTATTGGTTCTCGACCAGTATATATCATAATCATATAAAAAGTAAACCTCTGTTTCGGTTTGTGTTACATGTAAAATATTAAAAGCCACCAAAAATTCACTTTTTGATGACATGTTATATTTTAAAGTCATTTTGCATCTACATGTACCATCCATTTTACTACATATTATTAAAATGTGCTATTACATAAATCGTTATCAAATTGGGTGTTCCTCTTTGCCATATTGGCTGACATAACAGGGGTTACTTGTGTGGGAAGTGGCACTCACCTTTTGCATGTCTCAATATATATTTAATCTGTTAATATGAAACTTAAAGGGACCTGTTCATGTTTTGGTAAATTGACAAAATTGAAAAAAATTGTTTAAGATCTGCAAATTTTCTTTGTAGTTATGATATTTGCGAGAAAACAGTAATACTGAACATTTACCATGCTCTAAAATATCCATTATAATTTATATGCATCTTTTTCACTACTTAAAAACCTGAAAATCATAACGCGTTACAAATGCCAAACAATTGAATAATTTGGAGTGTTCTGTTGTTATCGTTATATTTTATGACATTACAAGGATTGTTTATTTAAACTATAAAATACACCTATTACTATATCAGCACGGAGGGCTGAGTGGTTTAAGCCCTAAACTTTTACTCCATGGTTCGAGCCCCGGTTGTGGATTACTCTTTTTCTTTCTTCTACTTTATTCGTGTTTTATACTGGAGCTTTTTAGTTGTGATGTTTACATTTATCAATTTAAATCATTAAATGACAAAAATATGCGAAAATAAGTGAACAAGTCCCTTTAATAGAGAGAGAGAGAGATCTCTTTGTGAGAAAGTGCAGTGCACAACAATCAATACTCTGCACCTAATACATTTGGAAATATTGACATTGGTTAATTTTCATACTTATTTACTTTCATACTTTTATTAATGGCATAATTCTAACACTATGAAAGCATTAAATTAAAGTGGAAAGGTCTCATTGATGGGAATTGCAGTGCACGGGAACCATTATTCTGCTTCACACACTTTCATAGTTATTGCCCTTAATTGGTTTCTTACTTATTTTTTTTCCAAAGCATAAATCTAAGATTATGAAAGCTGTTGGTATACATTTATTCATGGGTTATGCTACTTTTTAGCCCACATGAGCAGGAAGTGCTCAAGGTGAGCTATTGTGATCAATCAATGTCCGGTGTCCGTTGAAGTGCGGTGTCCAGTGTGCGAAGTCAATTTTTTGCTCGTTACCACTCTAGAGGCCACATTTGTATCCAATCTTGATGAAACTTGGTCAGAATGTTTATCTGGACAATATCTAGGCTGATATTAAATCTGGGTCACATGCGTTCACCAGGTGAAATTAAAAAAACCTTGTTTCCACTCTAGAGGCCACATTTATTATCTTCAGCATTTAGTTTCCATTAACTAAGGCGAAGGCTAAAGGGCCATCATGGTCCTCTTGTTTTGATCAAGTAACAATTTAAAAATAAAATAATATTACTATAAAAATCAAAAGTAGAGTTTTGTTTTTCTATATTTTTTTCGGATTATCTTCTTTGTTCATGTAAAAACAGAGTAATTAATAACTTTTAACACTGACTTAGACTTTTAATTAAAGACATGGTAATTGTGGATTGGAATATTCATATAAAGTTTGGATATGGATTTGGTTTCTTTATACAATTATTTTGTCAAAACAGGGAGCATTTATTAGAAAGCCATTGTCCAAATGCTGTATTTTGTTTCTTCGTTTCATAAAATTTGAAATAGTGATAGCTTTTTGTGAGCAATAAGTGTAAACACACAGATAAATCACTGTTGGACTAATATTTTTTATTGCGAAATTTGATTACTAGAGTGCAATGTGAATTTTTGAATTTTATATTAAAGTATTATAAACACTGGTGAATTGCTCATTTCGTCACCATTCATGATTTTGTGGGATTATTCTGCTAATATGAAATATATTAAAATTTTATTTTTTTCATCAAAAAGTTTGGTTTTATATTTTAATTGGAAGGGTTAATGGTTTTATCGTAGTTTTGGGTCACACATTTTGAATCATTAAAATATTGGTGCTGGCTTTTTTCTTTACTTCAGGTTGAGAGGAATTTATTGTGATTATATTTTGACAAAACTGTATAGCTTGCAAAACTTAATTGGAAATGTTTGTTTCTATATATGTTATATTTGGAAATAAAACAGGGGAAGAAAGAATTCCTTGTGTAAAAATAAGCTACAATTCTACAAACACTTGTTTATGGAGAAAATTAATTGGTTCTTAGAGACTGTATGATTATGTGTTAATTGAACTAAAGTTAAATGAATATGCTGCCATTAAATGTTATGTTATAAATGTAATATTTGGAGCTTTTTGAAAATAACAACACTAACCAGTTCACCACAGTAATATATTAAACATAATAGTCTAACAGATTGTGATTGTTTATGTTTTATAACAGATGTAAATTTGACATGTTCATGATTGTATTTCTTCAAAATCAATGTCAGTTGTTTTCTTTGTTTTTATGCTCCGTTGATAGTGTACATTTTGTTGAGAGTGCACCTTTTAGTATATTAGCACAATTATTTTTGTACACATGATGCATTTATGTTATGATGATTGTTTCAAAATGTGGTAATTTTATTACATTATGTGCCAAGATAAATTTTATCTTATACAATATCACCTTGTTTATTAACTGGCATATATTTTCTTCCAGCCAGCTGTATTATTACCAGATAACGACAGTTTATTTCGACTTGTACAATGTACAACGTCAACAACACATAATTAAAACAGTATAGTTTGTCAATTAAATATAACAACAAAAAACAAATCTAAAGAGGATGAACAATTTTTGCATTTCAAATAGATGTTCGTACTTTACCCATTGACACTTTTATGTTATTTTACCATAACAATATCTATCACACTACTGTGTCTTTGAGACGCACATCACCATGAGATTGGCATGCTTGATCCGGTGCAATATTGATACCGTGATGAGCCAGAAAGGCACAACAAAGATGACAAACTTGTTACTCTCGTATTACTATTTTCATAGAGCAAGACACAGTTTTACCGTTCCTGGCAAACACATGGGGCAGTTCATCTTCTCAAGTGAATTGTACCACTGTCCTTTCATTTTAAAGATGTTTTGTAAATGCTTCCTCTGCTTTACCTAAAGCAAGATTTGATATGTTCACATTGCTTTTTTAATACCAGAAAGACAATCCTTAAACAGTTCTTTCTCTTTTAGCCCTTTGAGCGCTGGATCCGGATTTTGAAGGCCTTTGCAAACAGTTTGGATCCAGATGAGATGCCACAGAATGTGGCGTCTCATCAGGATCCAAACTGTTTGCTTATCTGATAGTATTCTTTGGAAAAAAATTGAAGAAAATGCTAATTTTAGAAATTTACCAGATCACATTTTAGCAGACGACAAATTTCCCAGCATGCAAAGGGTTAAAAAGCAGAGTTGAGCAACTCATTATTAATATGAGCCTTGCTATGTGAAAACGGGGTTTAATGCATGTGCTTTTATGGAATTTTTCGTTTATAGGAAGTCTCTTCTAAACAAAATTCGAGTAAAGGCGGTAAGTGTCGCCCCTGAAAAGCCTGTGCACACTGTACAGGCTAATCTGGGATGGCACTTTACGCACATGCATTTAACCCGGTTTCCTCAGACCGCGACTAAAATATAATATACTGAGTAATGTATGAGTTAATTTTGTACAATCAGTGGTGAAATGGAAATGTTGTTTGTCTTCTGAAGGTCCTGGGTTCGACCCCTGCTCAGATAGCATTTTATAAACCTTTTCAACGACACCAAGTACTGGAAATTAAACATACGATCATTATTTAATGTGATAGTGCAAAGACTAATGTGGTTTATGCTGCACTTTGTTTTAAAAATCATTAGATTTAACCGAACACGATCTCTCCCTGTAAGTGACTTTATAAAAGAAATTGAAATGGAATGCTCAGAATGTTAGACTAGAGGTGATGGTTGATTAGTTATAAAATGAATTGTACATGTAATTGTTCTGGATCTTAAATTTGGACAGATAACCCAACGATGTGTTGAAATATGTTGTATTTATTTATATGTGTTGGTACATGTTAGGTTACAAACTGCAACAAATAAAACAAAACAAATATTTAAGTAACTGCCAATGCATGAGGTCTACGAGTAGTAAATTTCTTTAACTAGCAAAGTAATGAAAATAACTGAGCGTGACATTAAGTTTGTGCATCTCAAAATATTGCGATCTAAATGACTTCAAAGTGCATATACAAGCAGAGTTGTTACATTCTACAAGATTAATAGTTCAATTACTTGTACCGTAACATATAACACGTTCTTATTGATGTCACACGCATCCAAATAATCTCCAATAGTTTTAACACAACACAGAGATTTAAGTGACTAGATTGACATGAACAGACAGTAAATGGTCATATGGAACAGTCATTCTCCATCAGATTATTTATGTAAATGTGACAATCATAACGCTACACAGTGTTCAACTAGTATGACAATGTAAAACAAAACAGATTAACTTAAATACATGTACACTGAACATGTGCTTGGAAAGTTCGCGAATTATTTGACACCACCAGCCCCAATTGCACATATCTTATAACCAAGATTTTAAATTTAATTGAAATACTCAGAATTGTAGAGAAAGGGAACACATAATGAACAACAATCAGAATTATCATTAAATCAATTTAATTCAGTATATTTTTTGGACTGATAAGTTGAATACTGTACATTGATTATAATAATTGATAATAAAATTGATAATAAGGTGCATTGTATATCGAAAAAAAAATATACCAACATAACAATACAATGATAAAACACCAATTCAAATATAAAAACCTATTTGTATATATAAGCAAATAGTGCAAGACAACTTGGGAAAACGTCATACAACAGTACATTATCACTATGAAAACAATGATTGTCAATACACTAGTTAATTATCACGTATGGTGAAACAGTACATTAAGTTAAAGCATGAACATCTTGTACGTATGTAGCACCACAAGTATCCATATCAGCCTTGTTCTGCGAAAACTGGGCATGTGCGTAAAGTGTTGTCCCAGATTAGCATGTGCAGCCTGCACAGGCTTATCAGCGGAGACACTACAATTTTATGGTATTTTTGTTTTCTTAGCGAAAACCCAGTTTAGGCTGAAAGTGTTGTACCTGATTAGCCTGTGCGGACTGCACAGGCTAATCTGGTACGACAATTTACGCACATGCATGAAGCACAGTTTTCCCAGAACGAAGCTCATGTGAACTACACAGCCGGTAAACAACTAGGAATTCTTGAGATAGTCTGGTAAAGTATTGCTAGCACATCGGAATCCCAGGTTGTGGGCAGAGCTGTCTGGAGTATTCTGACTGCGGGAAGCACAGCGGTACCGGTAACAGTACGACTGGAAAACAACAACACATTCTTTTCCAGATGACATAGAGGATATTTGTTGGATATGGTGGAATATTTATTTAAATTCACAAGTGATCATAGAAACGTTTTTTAAAGGTCACAAGTGAATTAAAATTGATATTCCACCGAATCCAACCATTATTTTTAGCTCACCTGTCACGAAGTGACACGGTGAGCTTATGTGATCGTGTGACGTCCGGCGCGCGTGCGTGCATCCGTCAACAATTTGTTTGTGTAGACAGTAGAGGTCACAGTTTTCATCCAATCTTTATGAAATTTAATCAGAATGTTTATCTTGATGAAATCTGGGTTGGGATCGTATTTTNTTTTTTTTTTTTTTTTTTTTTTTAAATAGTTCCGGTAAAACAATGGTTATACTTGATTAAATTTCACTGTTTGAAACAGTGAATTATCAGTTTTAATTCACTGACATTTCTCTATGAACCATCAGAAAGCATAAAATAAAGGGCAATCTTATTTGATTATGCTTTACATTTACAATGTATAAAATATTACATACATTTTTGGGTCTACACAGCAGACCATAAAATAGAGACTTTATCATTGTCCAATCAACATTTTGCAAAAACAGTCAGCATTAGTATTTATATTAGAACTATGCATATCTCAATGTCAGTGGACTCGTCCTCAAAACAATCTGTTTTACACGAAACTAGAATTCACAATAGTGAAGAAGAATACCCCCAATTCATAATTATGTAGCATGAGGTTATAAAATGTCTTAGTTGAGAAAGGGGCATAACTTTTGTAATTCATAGCGTAGGATGATACAAATTGTGCGTGCACTACTTGATATCATAAGAAACAATTTTTGCCAAGTTTGAATGTATGTTGAAAAGTGTAGGAAAAATGCCTTCAAACAAGTTTGTGTCTAAAGACAAACAGACAGACGACCAGATGTCCATCGTGATTCTAGTATACCCCACCCACCCCTTCGTTACAGGAGGTATAAGACATACATTGAAGGCTTTCCTACTATCAAACTATTGAGATCTATAAAATTATCTTAAATATAGAACACATAGATTACCTCCAGGACTCAGCAGGGAGGGAGACGTGGGAGATAACTTCTCCCTGGTCATATTAACTTCTTCTTACATGAAGGACAAGTGACTTCTTCTCCTTTTGATGATTTACTTTGAGTCAGAAATTGACCGATAATATAATAATTAAATTAAATTCAGTTAAATACAATAATAACACAAAATTAACAATTAAGTGTGCTTGTTTAAATGTGTTAATGATTTCCCCCAAACTGCCAAATGTGAGTTGTTTCTGATTAATCATAATGATGATGCCAAGGTGTGATGTAATGATGGGAAAAAATAAGCGAAGATTTGATTAAACGCAGAACAGAAACCACTCCACTCAAATTTGAACGTAGGCTGAGCCCTGTTACCTTGTGACACTGGAAAGATCCTCCTTTCTTTACTTTGTCTGTGCCTGAAGCTGGCCCCTTCTGTAACATAAAAATATTTGAGCCTCGCCCTGTGAAAATGGGCCTTTATGCATGTGTGTTAAGTGTCATCCCAGATTAGCCTGTGCAGTCCGCACAGGCTAATCAGGGACACTTTCAGCCTAAACTGGATTTTCGTCAAGAAGAGTATTACTTTCAACGAAAAATACAATCAAAGCGGAAAGTGTCGTCACTGATTACCCTGTGCGGACTGCACAGGCTTATCTTGGACTACACTTTAGGCACATGCATCAATTATTTAACCCCCTTTTCACAGATTTAAGCTCATTTCAATACTACTGGTGCAATACCAAAATCTGCTACGTTTTGATTGTATTTAGGCAACAGTGTAAAAACACAATAAACCAATGAGCATAAAAGTTGACATGAAACGATTTAAGTTCAATCAACATTTGCTGGAGTGCTTTGGCTACATTAGCAAAGGTGATAAGCAAAATGAATGGGGTAAATAGTGTAAAATATTAGTGTGAACTTGCCAAAGTCTGCCACCCCTCTTTTAAAAGTTCAACCTTTTTGTATTTGATTTTTTTTCATATAATCTTTTTCCAAAGCAATTCCTTTTATATTCTATATTCGCACTGTCCGTCTGTCTGTCCTTCTGAAATTCCGTCACACTTTGCGTTAAGGTTTTGAAAAATGTGGAAAAACACTTTGCGTTTAGGTTTAGAAAAATGTGGAAAAAGGGGGCATATGTCATCCTATGGTGACAAGCCTTGTTGTATGTAAAATTATCTTTTAATAAGTATTTATTAAATCGTTGATTAATATGTATGTCTCACTTTTATAAACGCTAAATACAATTAATTGTATTTATAATTTGTCCTGCGGAAAATCAGCGGGCACAGGAAAATAAAAAGAAGTAGTAAAATCTGAATGAATGAAAAGTACATGAAGTAGCGCTTTAGGCATTCACACTATTGATAACAGGACTGAAGGTCGACAAAACATTTAAAAATATATATGAGCCTCACTCTTGGAAAATGGGGCTTAATGCATGTGCGTTAAGCGTTGTCCCAGATAAGCCTGTGCAGTCCACACCGGCTAATCAGGGACAACCCTTTCCGCGAAAATGATATTTTTCGTTTAAAATAAGTCTCTTCTTAGCGAACAAGAGATGTGTTTGTCAGAAACACCATGCCCCCTCATGCGCCTCTTTGATTATTTGTTTGACCTCTGACCTTGAAGGATGACCTTGACCTTTCACCACTCAAAAATGTGCAGCTCCATGAGATACACATGCATGCCAAATATGAAGTTGCTATCTTCAATATTGCAAAAGTTATGACAAAACTTTAATATTGGTTAAAGTTTTGGACAGACAGAATGACAGACAGACAGGCCAAAAACAATATACCCCCTTCTTTAAAAAGGGGGCATAAAAACCACTTTAGACGGAAAGTGTCGTCCCTGATTAGCCTGTGCGGACTGCACTGGCTAATCTGAGACAACCGTTTACACACCTGCATTAAGCCCCGTTTTCCCAGAGCGAGGCTCATATGTATTTTGAAATGTTTTGTTGACCTGCTGTTGATATGTTTAATATTAAAAAAGTTAGGATTATAAAAACATGGTTAGGAGCGAGACTAATATACAGAGACTCACATAGTTGTTCTTGGGCGTGGTGTTGTGGGTGGTTTCCCACCAGTCCTGGGTCCACTCCCACACATTGCCTATCATGTTCTTCACACCAAACTTGTTCTGCTCTGGGTATTCCGTTACCTGGGTGACAATAAACAAACACCATGACAAGCTGTGCATCATACTGTTTTAGCCATAGATCATGGAACATTAATGAATAACATTCATATATAATGAATTCATTTTTAAATTTTCTTATTTACACAATGCTTTCCTAGCCATCGTGCATTAATCAGGATACATTTGTTAATATTTATGAATATCCATCATATAATACATGCTTATTATCTTTAGCTTATGTTAATTTTCACTGTGAACTTCAAATTTCTATGCTTATAGATAGACATCAAGTCCACTGCCATAAAATGAGCCTCGTTCTGGGAAAACTGGGCTTAATGCATATGCGTCAAGAGTCATCCCAGATTAGCATCATAAGTCCGCACAGGCTAATTAGGGACGACACTTTCCGCTTTTATGGAACTTTCTGTTAAAAGGAAGTCTCTTCTTAACGAAAATTCAGTGTAGGCGGAAAGTGTCGTTTTTTAATGCACATTCATTAAGCCCAGTTTTCCCAGAACGAGGCTCAAATCAAGAACCAATGACTACCGGTGCGGATCCAGCATATCCGTCATCTGCTGTATTTTCCTTCGGAAATTCTCCATGCCAGATATTCATCCAGTGCTTTTCTTTTGGATTCTCACTGTTGCCCCAGGCATATAACCTGTATTTAGAACCAATGTTATACGTTATTTTTCTGAAAGTTTTGTTGAACATCCATACAGATATCTTAAAATGTTGACACAACTTCATGCATTTTATCAAAAAGTACAAACAGAAATCTAAATGCCTCAACTGCAGAAGTTTGCAATTTGTATACTGGCATAATTTTGTAACATTTCTAAAACTGGCTGATATTCAACTTTACTGACCACAGATTTATTTAAATTGTGACATCTTCAAACAACTTCTCAGTCTCTGGTGAAGTTACATCAATTTGAGCGCAGGATTATGCATCAATGTATGAAAAGTCATCACCATAATTCAAGATCACAAAAATTGTTTTTATTTTGATTTCCAACCTTTAAGTTAAATCTATGGCATACAATCAAGAGACTTGAGCTGTATAAGACATCTTACTTGTCGTCCCTTCCCCCTCTACATGCATACTCCCACTCAGCCTCTGTGGGTAGACGTTTGCTGGCCCACTTGCAGAACGCTATTGCATCGTTCCATGATACATGCAACACTGGATGGTCCATTCTGTTGATTCAGAACAAAGAAATGTATAGAAAAGTTCTAAGTTTTACAACTATGTTTAGGTACATATAACCAGTGTTTGCGATTCCCAAAAATTCAAAAAGTCCTGTAGACTCAATGCCTTCAAAATTGCTGCACCTCAAAAGAATTGGATTGATTCCCAATAATTGGATCCAATTATACCCATATATTTATTTGGGTGTTTCATCAATTAAATATCTCCTTACTTAATCAAGGTAAAATATTGTTTCTCATCAAATAAATGTAGATAGCCATTGGGAAAATAAACTAACATATTTCTAAAATTATTAAGAGCTGTGTTTGTCAGAAACACAGTGCCCCCTACTGCGCCTTTTTTTTCTCTTTTTTTTTTGACCTTTGACCTTGAAGGATGACCTTGACTTTTCACCACTCAAAATGTGCAGCTCCATGAGATACAAATGCATGCCAAATATCAAGTTGCTATCTTCAATATTCCGAAAGTTATGAGCAAACTTTAACCAAGGTTAAAGTTTTTGGACAGAAACATACAATGATCTTTTACCTTGAAGGATGACCTTGACCTTGACTTATCACCACTCAAAATGTGCAGCTCCATGAGATACACATGCATGCCAAATATGAAGTTGCTATCTTTAATATTGAAAAAGTTAACAAACTTTAGCCAAGGTTAAAGTTTTGGGACAGAATGACAGACAGAATGACAGACAGGCCAAAAACAATATACCCCTCTTCTTCGAAGAAGGGGGCATAAAAATGTTCAATGATGAAAAAAAACAAAAAAAACATGACTACCCAAAGACTAAATCACATTTCCGATATCTAACTAATATGACAAAATGGCATGACTGATATGTGACCATTATTTCTTAAAAGAAAAAGACTTGTCAATTCAAGCATTGTGACTTCAAGCAATGTTTTCATTCACTTTTTTGCTTGTTCAAATGGACACAACATTTTCTGCGTCTCTGGCAAATTCATTGCGTAATTAGATACGTTAACTGCGTTAAAGCCAACACTGTAAAACTGCTCTTATCAGATACTGTATAAGTGAATATTTCCGCGTGTCGAAAAGTTAGCGAATTCAAAATAACAGGCATTTCGCGTGCGGAAATTTAAGCGAATCGCCCATATCAGAAGGAAATAACAAAAAATTCAAGTTGTAAAAATTGCGATTGACGGATTATAACTGAAAACATTTTAATATTGTTAGTGTTGTGAAATATTTGTTTATGTTTAGGATAAATTGATCTTGTTCTATGTTTACTGTTTTACTGATTTGTGATCACACTAATCTTGTGAAATAAAATTAAGCATTGTTTGTTCTGTGTTTTTCTTTGTCAAAAATTGCTGTTTGCTAGTAGTTGTTCACTTGCATTAAAAGAATGTATAAGGCAATTGCGAGATACAGGTGTTGTTGTTAACACTTCCATTGTAATGAGTGTTGCGATCGGTATAATTGGAAATACATGTAACTATTAGCAAGGTCTGTTCTCCGATAACAATAATCCTATTTGTTATCAAGCGATAAGCTGTGAAAACATGTTTTCCTAC
>VMBQ01005800.1:0-14169 GCA_007657795.1 Dreissena rostriformis
TTCATCTAGCATGTGACGGAAATTGAAACATCTAAGAATTCAAAATAACCATTGTTGTGTATGTTACTTGTAGCCACAACCACAGGGTCTACAACACCAATTTCATCACCAACAACTAGTTCAGAATCACTGACGACGAGCATACGCAGAACAGCAACTTCATCAACAACCTCGCCCGCAACTGATACCACAACAGCAAAAACAACAGTGTGGACAACGTCTTCATTCACATCTTCCACAATTACGCCAAAAAGCGCTGAGACTGCTGTAGCCTATGCAGATTCTTCATTAGGTAATATTAAAATACAATTGTTACTTATAACTTTTTGAGTAATTACCTGCGTATTAACAACTTGTCTTTATTATATCTATAAACTATAAGATCCATAGCACCATTTAGTTTTGATATGAAATAGTTGTGATAGGTGTGAAATGTGTCCATTTCAATCCATACGACCCACACTATATTTGTATACTTGAATAATTTGTGTAGATGTTTATCCCATCATCACACCCACTTCTAAGTAATAATAACCAGTCTTATAAATTCAACCGTATTGCAAAGTTGTTGAATGTAGCAAACATACGCAGTATAGTGACACAATTGTGTGCATGTGTATGATGTAATTTGATGTGTGTTTAAGTGTTGTGTTTTTTTTACAGCCATTTTCTTGCATTTAATATCGTAATAACGAAAGATCGATTGAGGCAGTAATCTAATAAATATATTAAATGTTACATAGGCAAGTGTCGAACACATATATGTGTAGTTCATAGGCACCACAATCTGAACCACTCGCAAAGATTCGCTCAGGTTTTTTAAGCCATGACTAAATGTGTATGCTCTATGTTTTATTATAGGATCTTCACATGCAGCAACAGCAGCAGGTGTCTCAGTTGCGGTCGCTTTCGCGGTAGCAGCTGTTGTGATCGTATTTGTCCTTAGAAAAAAGTAAGTTTGTATTCACTTCGTTGCCATACTGTAAAGTACACGTTTATACATACTCTTTAATAACCACGCATCGTTAAATAAAAAAAAAACATTACACTTGGTCTTTGATGCTGAATAATTTACTATTAAATATTTTAACAACCAAAACTATGTTTTATACTTCTTTTATAATATATAAAGGTTTTATTGTTACAGTTTTTGTTAAATGCTTTTCCAACTGAAGGTGCACTTTAAAAAAAAAATGTATGCATATATTTGGTAGGGGGAAAGTGTGTTTCGATATCACAAAGGGTTCAGAATTTGAAAATCCAGACGATACTCACCACATATCGTTAGGGAGGAAATACTCCAAACCGAACGCACACTACCAAAGTCCACTAGCACTTGGGGAATCGGAGGCTCACCGCTACAGTGTGTTAGAGAAAGACGGATTTGAACAGCAGAGAAACGCTACCACTTCATTTCCAGCAGAAGTTCATGACTACTTTGTTCTAGAGCAACAGAAATCAGCTATTGACAACGAGAATGGCGTTTCAATAAACGAAATTCACCCATACTTTGTTCTGGAAAAACAAGGCGATCAACCGGCTCATGAACTGCCTTCAAACGAAGCTAATCCTTACTTTGTATTAGAGAAACTGACCACTGGTAACTCAGGACCAAACCATACAACGAATACACGTGAGTTGGATAAAGATGATCGAGATATGTATCAAGAGATAGATTCAAATGACACATACGCGGACATTGATGATTCACGAGAGGACAATAACACTTACGATTACACTAACAAGGCATTCAGGGACTCGAAAACGGACCTCTCCCACAACGTTTACAACCATCTTAACGGTGCTGGCAATGTGTATGATCATGTGGGCAAATGACAAAACAACGGTAAGACCATTTGGAAATAAATATGACTTAACGTCTAGTGTCGTTTGAATATAACATGGCTGCAGACAAAACACTTTCCGGATGTGCAAATAGAATGTGCGTTGATGTATCTACTCGATTTTCATTTGATTTAATTTATTTTGTATTAAAAGTATATGATAGCATGCATATATCGTATGAATTAATATCCTGTAATCCATATTTAAGGTTGTTTTTATATAAATTTCATGTATTATAAAATGCCCACATATTTGTACATCCTTTTCATGGTGTTACTCTTAAATTTATTGAACGCTCATTTTTATCATTAAAGAAAACCGAAATACGCTGTTTCTTGTACGCATGTATATACTATAATTTAGTTACACTTAATTCAATGTTAGACGATGATAAAGTGATAACATTACCTAACATTGGGACAGTATTATTTCAGAAAATACAAAACAAAATACAAATACAAAACGAAACACAATTCTAAGTGCTCAAAATGATAGTATGATGATAATATTTATAATCTACATCAGTCCATTATTAACATTCATCGAGTACTATGCGGTAGGGTTCCAAAAAGACACGTCTAGGATATAAAGACTATTATTACGCTGGTGTCGGGAAAAAAGTACGACAGAAAAATATAATGTTCAGGTTTAAACAAAACTATAAAATGTTTATGTTTAAAAAAAAGAGAAAAACATTATATAACATATAATTAAACAAAACAAAACAGTTTATTGTTTTGTTTAAAAGTTTGTTTAAATTAAAAAAAAAAAAAAAAAAAGTTATACTCACTATAATAATGTTTCGCATAAAGCACCCTTTTAACAGAATGTCAAAACGCATTTCAAAAACTACCAGCGGAGACCTTAAATTCCATCGAAATAAAACAATAAGATAGTCAAATCTATATGATTTTGTCCCCCTGAACCCGAATACGGTGCTTCTTTTGTGACATCTTGATCCCTTAAAATATTATTGATTTTAAATGGTGCCGTTCGAGAAGAATGCATAGTTTACCTAAATACATAAATACTCATAATCAAATCAAATCCTATGTCTTACTTCGTCCAGCGTGCGTCCCGGGCAAAGCTGCTGGTCCCCGCACCACTCCAGGAACGCCCTGATCACCGTAAGTGCTGAGCGCACGGTTCGTGGCTGGTGGGCTGTGTTGAGGTACACATCGTGCACCTCCATGTGCCCCTTCCACACAAGGACGTCGCCCAACACGGCCCCCTCCGCGTATCCACACAGGGCCAGGAAGCAGTTGATCTTCATGGATGTTACCTTCTGCTTTGCTACGTTGGAATTTCCCTCTCGCCGCGTGGTGATGTGCTCAATGTAGCTGTTCACAATCGCAACTGAAACACATGTTATTGAATGATATTCTATGCTACAGCTTGAAATTGCGTTTTTTTTACTTACAATTGATTAATATTATTCCTAAGTATTACAAATAAATAATATACTTATATTGTTTATAATATTTTTTACTTCGTTACTTACATGGCTTATTGATTACTTTTGCAATTACAAAACTTTTCTGTGGCGACTTTCAAATTTCTCTTAGAATAAAATATAATGATAAAACTAAAACAATAATCACATTCATGTACATGTATGCACATTGGTCCACACATTAACCGATCGATGTCAGAACTGGTTTAGTCCGAATGATGATCGCGAAAAAAGGCGTCACTGTCAGCCAGTGATTAAGTCCGTCAAGTATCTCCAACAACCGATGATTTCTGCACAAACGGTCACTGCACAGTTATTAATTAGACATGTATGGATAAATTGCACCACATTTCGAACACTTTATTGTCCTCCAAGTATTTAGATTTTATAAAAACTTTGTGACTATCTGTCCCTAAGAAAAATGTCAACCTTCATGTTTTGCAAACGTCACTCAATATTTGCATCCATGTATTCGAATTGCAATAATTTCAATTCTATTAAGCATTGATCTATATACGAAAATTAACAACCGCAACCTTTTTGTTTAAGAAACTGGTGAAATATTAAAAAGCTGGCTGAACGCAAATTTTTCGTTTGATTACGTCATTAAGTAGAGCTCACATCAAGTTTAGTTTCGTTATCGAATTCATTTAAGCGTATTGCGTTTTACAGTTTAGCATTAGGCGATTAGCGGTTGCAATATTGCAAATTGCCGATCTAAAACAGACAATATCATGACAAAACACTTGAAAAGTGGGATGGAAATTACCGAAAGAAAAGTACATTTACACCCATTTCAACAGTGTTTGAATAACATTGTTCATAAAAGATAATGAACAAGCATAACAAGTTTGTAAACATGAGCATTACAATTTTGACATGAATACCGCTCCATATGTACACAACCATTGAGTAGTAAATTTTAATTACATTGAAATGTTTTCTCCGTCATTGCTATTTAATTTGAAATTTGATACTACAAGGTTTATTGCTATTTACACGTAAATGTTTTGTTTTATAAGTCTGTTCCAAGGGAGAGGATTGAGGCTCCTTGCAACAATTTTACCTCGCCCCAATCTTTGCATTGACTGTTCTGCCCCAATCTTTGCATTTACCATTTTGCTCCAATCTTTGCATTGACCTTTCTGCCCCATCTTTGCATTGACCGTTCTGTCCCAATCTTTGCATTGACTGTTTTGCCCCAATCTTTGCATTGACCGTTCCAAGGCAGTGTATGCAATTCTATTTATTTGTTTGCGTTGTTTGTCTTCTTGTGTGTCTTGTCTAGAACAATTGTCTCACTAATTGGATAATGGTTCCTTGCCATACATAAAGGACTGCATGTTATGATAATTGTGTAATCCTGTTGGTTCATCTGAACCTTCATTTTGTGTAAATTGAGTCGTGTTCTGAGACAACTGGGCATAATGCATGTGCGTAAAGTGTCGTCCCAGATAAGCGGATTGCACAGGCTAATCAGGGACGACACTCTCCGCTTTTGAGACATTTTTCGTTTAAATGAAGTATCTTCATAGCCAAAATCCAATTTAGGTGAAAGCTTGTGCGGACTGCTTTTCTCAGAACACGACTCAAATTGCCATCATTTACCTGACAGAGACCTCTATGATTGTACAGAACGTGGCGTCTCATCAGGATCCAAACCGTTTGCTATTCTCATAGTATTCTTTAAAAAACCCGAAGAAAATGCTAATTTAAGAAATTCAGCAGACGACATTTTAGCAGACGACAAATTTCCCAGCATGCAAAGGGTTAATGTTTTCAAGCTATACAGTTTCAGATTGTTTGTTTGTTTGTTTTCAGTGTCCATGACAGGGAGTTTTCGATTGGACAGACTCGTTTGCAAGTGTTGATGAAAAATGCAAAAGAAGAGTCTATATTCACACATGATCAAAAACCAGTCAACACAATGTTGGACACAGTTTCTGAGTGTTTGTCACGGACGTCAGAGATTATTGAGTCTGTACACGTCAGTTAGCACTTCATTTTATGGGAAATGTTTGAATCGGAATGCATTTTGTACATTTGTGTAGCACTTCAGTTTTTATGAAACATTGGAAGTGTGTGCTGAAATATATCTCAGTGATATATTGCACAAAGATATTATTTCTTTAACAACCACTATGTGGTATAAAAAGTACCTTTTTATTATTTAAATGTTTCATAATGCAGTTTTAAAACCATTTTTAAGTTTAAGTCCTATGTAAACAAATTCATGTATTCTTAACTGTTTCAGTTTTTTGTTCAAAAAAATTATTATCTATAATTAGTATGGTACATTGTACATAGTGTATTATTTTTCTATGTTGTTGCAGATGGTCGAAATAATATGTTTTATGTCATCATTTAAAATATCAGATAAGCTTAAAGTAATCTTATTTTTGTGTTGTAGAATTCTCTTATTTTTGTGTTGGACATTCAATTATTTAGTTTTTGATTAAATTGCCATAACTTCTTTATCTAGCATCAGATTTGATTCATACTTTGACAAAACAACACTTACCTGACATACCACAATGGACTTCACCCAAACCATCCCACACGTCCACCCCAGAAAACCCTCCCCCAAAATCATATATTTGTTTTCCTTTTTGTTCCCTAATTTTTGAAAGATCATCTAATAAATGACCACAACCACACATTATTCCCCCTTTCCGACCCCCCCCCAATTTTTTTTAAACATGGTTAAAAAAGACTCATTTTTTTAAAGACCGTCCAACCGTCAGAATCGTCTATAATGTACCACTTCTTAAAAACATAAGTGATCAATATGTTTCAATTATGGTCCTCATCCAGTTAGAATATGACCTTGACCTTATTGAATATGAACAATTTCCCCATGATTGCTTATTTTATACTGTCAAGCACTTGAATAGTCGAGCGCGCTTTCATCTGACAGCTCTTGTTTTAAATTATACCCTTTACTAAGTAAACATGTCACACCTGTATTAATTTATTTGTTCAATTAATAACTGTAGATAAATTGTACAGAGTCATTTGTAAATTGTCATTTATGCCTGTGTCAAAAATATGTGTGAATACTGTCTAGTTGTTTTTTTAAATACGTTCATACCTGTTATGTACTATTGTTATTATATTTTTCAAACCTGTTTTGTACTATTGTTATTATAGTTTTGTTTTTGTAGTTGTAAATTCACTTTCCTCTCTTTTATCAAATGTTTTCTAGATTATAACAAACATGTTTATTTTCTTCACACTAGCCTTGTCAAATTAACACATGTTATTATGTTATGAAAACTGATATTTTTGTGTTTGACTTAGATACGTATGGTTGCGATCATTAAAGCTTTCGTACAATATTTCGTAAAATAAAGTTAAACAATTAAAAATCAGTGCTCCATATGGCAATTGCCGAAATTTCAACGCCAGATGTGGTCTGGTAACATAGATGTTTGTAGATACAAAATGCTCGTTTTTATTTTTGTTTGGCATATGGCATAACATGGTAACATTTTAGTGTTCGCGTGTCGTATGAATAGATATTTTTTGCGGGAAATTAAAATGGAATTCATTGTGTCACAAATAAATAAAAACGAGCATTTTGTATTTACAAAAATCTATGTTACCAGAGCACATGTAACGTTGAAATTTTAGCTATTGCTATAAGGAACACTGATTATTTGTATGTTTACTTTATTTTACGAAATAAGTTACAAAATTGTCGTTTATTTTTGAGCGTTATAGAGGCTTTAATCTCCGACGCAGGGAGGAATTATAGGAATGCCCTTCGTCCTTCCATCGGTTTATCACTCCGTTAGTCTGTCCGTAATGCTTTTGTGCGCTCTCCATATTACCTATTCCTTTTGACTGATTTTCATGAAACTTGGCTAAGAGTAAACTTGGCTTATGGGGCATCAAGGCTAAGGTCATTTTGTATGAAGGTAAAAGGTTTCAGTCTCCATTTGCTTTTCCGCTCCATATCTCCTTTAACTTTCAAAGGATTTTCATGAAACGTTTCTTAAGTGTTTAAGCAATATCGACGATGTGCATAAGGCATGCGTCAGTCTTGCCGGCTGAAGTTCAAGGTTGAACTTCAAGGTCAAAAGCTTTGCTCTAGTTTAGTTTTCGCTCCATATCTCCTATACCCGTTGAAGATGTTCATGAAACGTGGTTTAAATGTTGGACAATGCGCCGAAGGCATGAGACACACCTTCTCTCGGTCAAGGGTATACTTCAAGGTCAAATTTTTGAGCCTCTATTTTTGGCGTCCAGTCAATATTCTATACCTATGAAAGGATTTTCATGAAACTGGGCTACAATGCTTAGGTCATGCAGACGATTAGCAGAAGGCATGTCAGTCACGCTCGCTCAAAATCAAGGTCACCTCTTCAATAAAAATAAATATCTGCGGGGGGATATAGCGGCTGTACATTTCTAACATGCGTTAACATATTTTCGCATCAGTTGGGCACGGAAGTACAATGGTGGCCCTTGTGCCATAATGCCGTTCTCTTGCTGATTACTATTTTATTATCTACCTTGTGACTTTAAAATTGATCTATTGAAATTACAACGTTATTTTTGTGCAATAAATAGTCAAGAAACATGTATTGGTATTGCTTTGCTTTTTCTTTCGCTACAGGTTTTGAAAGCGTCTTATGTAGTACATTGGACCATAAAATATGTACAAAATACTTTCTGTGATACGAATTCCCAAAACTTAAATAATTTTAACTTAAGTTAGTAATATATAAATAATTGTCTTAAATTCACGCAATAAACTTAAGATTAAAACGTTTTTACACCGGAAAGAATAAATAGGACACAACAATAAAAAGTATGAAACACACACGATTTGTATTGTTAATAAATATCATACACTATGATGATAACATGCATCCATAAATAGAATACATCAAATAACAGTTCGCATTCCAATAGTTAATGCAATTTATCAGTCCATGGTTGTAAATGAAATCTGATTGAGATTAATATGCACATTATTGCACGGTCGACTGTGTATAAACATATCGTGTAAACGATCTGAACGTCAACCGGATGTTGTGATTTCGAGTGTGATAAATATACACGTTAACACATGTCGACTTTCAGGAATCGCATGTTTAAAGGGTGTATACTTAACGTCGAGTCGCGTATTTAACAACGTTTTATAAATGCAGTTTATGTCTTTTTTATCTGATTGTAACAATATAATGCCAGATTTTAAGAGGACAGTCGTACAATCCGCTAAAAATCAAGTCGGATTGATAATTAATCACGTTAGTTATGTCCAATAAGCTCGAACAGTTTTAGTATACAAATATATGTTATGCTCGATTTTCAGAGATAATGTATATCAAATCATTGTACCCCTTATACTTAGTCCTGTTATGATTTGAACGTTTATTGGGACACTTCTTGTGATAGATTGAGAGTGATTTATGCTGTTATTTTACGAATTCAATCTGTTTTCTTTTAAACAGAGAAACTGCAGACCACACTGTTTTAGCGAGTTTTCTTATGACAAAATTGAAGTATGATATGTTGCCAATGATATAAGCATACGAACATCTGTTAAAAGAATTTACCGTAACAGTTACCTGACATTTACAGAGATCAAAGATAGTGCATAACCATCGCATTACGTTTAATATGTATACCAAGTTGAATAATCATATTTTATATACATTTTAATATATTTCTTCCAACACGACCCGTTATCAGTAATCCAAATTTGTTCCAATACTATTCAGTACGTTCTGAGAAATTGCAGGTACCAGTTATATGTTCGTTTCTATTTTTTTTGTGAAAAGAAAATTACACGGACGGTTTATTAGGAAAATATTGACAGACATACCATAAGAAAACTTATAGCTGAATGTGCTTGATTAAATTATGATATTTTATATACTTTTTGAGTTATTAAATATTTCTGAGTGTTTTTGCGGACCGACAGACAGACGAACTGATGAACAGTAAGGGACATGTGACCCACATATAGATGTATATGTATACCAAGTTTTATGATGATATAATTAGCAAAGCAACGCTGAGTAAGCATTAGGAGCGACTTCAAGCAGCTGTACATTTGGCCCTTAGGAAAATACACATAGGAACATTACCATGTGTTATAAAGTCTCACACCCCCCGTGATGGTACGAGCGCAGTGTTGCGAGCATGAAAGCCGTGACGATGGCTATGCTTGAAGAAAGGTACCCCAGAAGGCATGGATAAGACCTACACATATTTGTTAGAAACGTGCAGTACCAAGACGGAAAATCGAGAAAGGCATTACCAACATATATCCACTGCACAAACTACATTGCTGAGATGGAAGCTTTGATCCATGCTGCAAATATCCTCAGAATCACATTACGCCAGATGGTTTGGTAGCATTGAATCAACGGCCCGGCCGCATAATTTGTGTGGCGATTGGTCGCGAAACCCTTTCTACATCCATTCTTCCTCTACTTCTCTGTGTCAAGTTGGGCGGTTGCTGGCATAAGAAAATGCACTCAGTACTGGGAAACCATCTATTCCATGAAAAGTATGAATTGGTTAAATAAATGCCGTCATTTAATTGAAAACGGCGAAAAATCCTACTAAACAAACACAAATATGTTTAAATCCTACCATTTTATATGTTTCTTTTCAAGGGAACGTTAAAAAACAAATACAAATTAAGAAACGTACAATTACAAACATTGACCAGTTGACCAAAAACAATTTATTTAAAATGAACTTGGAAAATGATCTCATTTTTTATGTTGAAAATGAAGAATATTCGAAATATTCATTGCAAAAAAAACAACCTAAAACAACATTGCTTATTTGAAATGCTAAACTTACTCGTTACTCGTTTTTTACTGCCCCATACATTTATATGCTATCAATTTTAATTCAATTATCCACAAGAGGATAGATTTGAGAAAACTTGTGCCATGTAGTAGTAATACATTTGTAATTTGTAATGAAAACAATATCAATATTTTGCAGAAGTTTGTTCTTGATCTGGCGCTATATTATGTTTTATGAAAAAGGAGAAAAAACATAGATGAGCACATTTGCTCAAAATAGTGTATATTTGCTACTTACCAAATATCTGTAAGTTTCAAGTTCTTATCAGACATACAGGAAACAAAAAACATGATTAAGCAAAAACAATCTAATGTGGTTGGGTATATTACAAACTTGTCAATACTTGTTTGTAAAATTCATACCTTTTGGCTTATAAACATATGTGAACTGTCTGGGTTTAAAAGAAATGTGCTTACAATTTAAATTACTTGTCATTTCTGCAACATTCTATTAGTGTGAGTGTGCTGTAACAAGAACATTTAACGAAATATACAAATGAATATGATTATAAACAGACCACTCATCTTAGTTTAGTTTATTTGCTATACGGCCACCGGCCCGTGCATAAACATAGANGTTGAACAAGCTTTTACGTTCTCCTTAATTTTGATTATAATTTTCAGCTTTTGGTTTAATTTGTTACTGCGATTGACATCAATTTTTATTTTAGCATGGAATTAAATACCAGGTCGACGGGTAAAATAAGAATACAATTCCAGACGATAACATGTATTATCATTTGTCAAAATGTAGGGTCGGCGCTCCCGTCAAAACAGAATATAAACACATAATGGTCTTATATATATATAATGCTTCTGTACAAGCTTATCTTAACTAATTACTTATTATAACTATTATTCTGGTATTAATTTGAACTAATCATTCAAAGTTCATGGGTTTTAGCGATGTTTTAAATTAATGAAAAGCAAACCCATCATACCCAAACACATTTTTGTGTTATTTCAGATGTAATATATTTTTGTTAAATATGCAATATCGGAAAACGTTTTTCATGGTGATTTATGTTTTCTTCGATGATGTTTTCAAGCTTGTGACAGGGACAATAACGCAGGTGTGCTCTCTTTTATTTGCGAAATGAAAACAAGTCCATGTTATTCATCATTATTAAACATGTATACTGAAACACTATAGCAAAGTTAGAAAAAAAAATAGTTTTAGAATAGAAGTTATTCGTTCCAAATTATTGAAATCAATTGCAATAAGTCGTTAAAATAATTTATACGCAATCAAGATAAGTCGTTTAATGAGTTTGATTAAGTTATACACTATTTTGATTTGTATCGTCTCTATATATCCAGCATAAATACACGTGTTAGTACAAATGAACTCTGCAAGTTGTTTCTACTCATGTAAAACAAACATACATGTGTCTTTTTCAAATCTGCTGACTGCATGAATTCTCACTATCAATAAAAACAGTTATTTGCTTTTCCAATCCGGATTGAGTTTTTAGTTAATGACATCCGATTGCATGACATTTGCTTAAATATACATGCTTAAAAAAGTAAACATTCGATAAAAAGATTTTGACCTCACAATAAACACAATACACATTTATTAGATATGCGAATCATTATTCAATATGTACTATATATAATTCATCATGATGAGCTTCATACTGAAGAATGAGATATCATAATTGTTATATTAAGTCAAAATCAAGACATCTCTATCATAAGTGTTATCTCAAGGTCATAGTCACGCTGAATTAGAACATTCAGGGACACGTGTGCGTCTGATTTGCATACATTATCACAGTCACTGATACGCAAATTGATAAACATTTGCATGTTTTGGTAATATCAAAGAGATAAACACATTGAGCTAATTTCGCATCACCTTTTAAATATCAGTTAGATAACCGTCATTCTAGTGTGAGAATTGGACGGAGGCGGTTTTGTTTTGAAATTTAAAGTATTTGTTTAAAAGGTAGGTTCGATTTAGATATTATGTAGTGATTATAGTCAGTTTTTTTTAATGCGTCGACTTGTTGCATGGTTGTTAATTACATTTATATTTTTAATATTTCACTAAGATACATATAAAACAAATTTTTTATTGACAATGTGTGCAATGTGTTTTTTTGACCGGCCATTAAGAATTAACATCGCAAAAATAATAATAAAATAATACAAAAACATTAAACCAAATGCTTAAAATGTTAACCGAAAAACCTCAAATGTTAAAAAAATATCATATTGTTGGTACGTGTACTTTCTGTTTTAAACGAAAGTAATTTATGTCCGTTTAAGATGTTACATAAGCGGCCATCATCGCCCATGTTCGTAATATAAATGAATTATTAATAATTCATGTTATTTATTTGATTTTGATATAATGCGTAAAAGCATAATGATAAGAAATAAGCGAAGTAAAAAGGTTTTTAAATTTATTATTTGGTGGCGCCGCTTGCGTTTATATTTCTTACAATACTTTTGTATTTTTCGTATTTTTGTGTTCATTCCGTTTTAATTTTCTTATTTGTATTATGTTATTTCCAATATATTATGCATGTAAAAAACAAGAATAAAAAATAATGAAAAATCTAAACACCTTGACAACATAACAAAGAACAGTTATTGGATAAAAATTGTTTAGTATTGGATATACAAGACGTGTTCAAGACAAGCGAGCAATATCATTTAAAATATATACGGCATTGGTGTTAATTGGTGTTTGCTGGGTACGATCGTCACTAAAATCATTAAGATCACATACTTATGACTTGTGTCGGGGGGGGGGAGGGGGGTGTTTGTTCTGAGCAATTCTTAACCGCACTGTATCTCCATACATTTAAGGTTTAATAACTGTAATAGGACATTTTGATTGTCTGCTCTTTCCACGCATATAACATATGACCATTGTACTCTGTATCGATAATACAAGTTTAAGACATATTTACCGAATTAGGTCCTATTAAGGATTCACAGACATTCAAAGTCGCCAACACTCAATCTATGTTACCTTTCTTTCATAACCATTTATTTACAATATTCACTCTTATGAATCAAAATATTGATGAAGCAAGAGTTCTGTGTTATGTATTTATATATAAGTTATTAATAATTCATTTTATTCAGTTGATGTTGTATAATGCGTAAAAGGATAATGATAAGAAATAAGCAAATTAAAAACGTTTATAAATTTATTTTTGGTGGCACAGCATGTGTTGGTATATCTCACAATACTTTTTGTAAGTTTCGTATTTTTTGTTCATTCCGTTTTTATTTTTCTAATTTAATGAAAGATCTAAACACCTTAACGGCAGAACAAAGAACAGTTATCGAATAAAAATTGTTGAGTATTGGATATATATACAAGACGTATTCAAGACAAACGAGAAATATCATTTAAAAGATATACGGTGTTTACGGAATACCGTTAGGGCCATCGTGGTTACACATTAAAATCCAAAGGGCGACAATGCGAGAGTGCGACAATACGATAACGACAGTGCGACAAAACAATGGCGACAATGCGAAAGTACGATGGCGACATTGCGATAATACGATGACGACAATGCGAGAGTGCGAGAATACGATGACGACAGTGCGACATTACGATGGCGAAAGTACGACATACGATGGCTACAGTGCGATAGTACGATGGCGACAATGCGACAATGCGAGAGTGCGAGAATACGATAACGACAGTGCGACAATACGATGACGACAGTGCGCCAATACGATAGCGACAGTGCGATAGAACGATAGCGACAATGCGACAATGCGATAGTCGGAGAATACGATGACGACAGTGCGACAATACGATGGCAACAGTGCGATAGTACGATGGAAACAATGCGATAATACGATGACGTCAATACGAAAGTGCGAGAATACGACGACGACAGTGTGACAATACGATGGCGACAGTACGACATACGATGGCGACAGTGCGATAGTACGATGGCGACAATGCGACAATGCGATAGTGCTAGAATACGATGACGACAGTGCGACAATACGATGACGACAGTGCGACAATACGATGGCGACAGTGCGATAGTACGA
>VMBQ01005800.1:15476-63024 GCA_007657795.1 Dreissena rostriformis
ATTCGATGACGACAGTGCGACAATACGATGGCGACAGTGCGATAGTACGATGGCGACAATGCGACAATGCGATAGTGCGATAATACGATGACGACAGTTCGACAATACGATGGCGACAGTGCGATAGTACGAAGGCGACAATGCGACAATGCGATGACGACAGTGCGACAATACGATGGCGACAGTGCGATAGTACGATGGCGACAATGCGATAATACGATGACGTCAGTGCGACAGTACGATGGCGACAGAACGATATGACTATCGCAGTGTAGCCATCGTACGATCGCATTGTCGCCATGTACTATCGGGTTGTCGCATTGTCGCCATCGAACTATCGCGTTATCGTACTGTCGTTATCGTATTATCGCATTGTCGCCATCGTACTATCGCACTGTCGCCATCGTATTGTCGCACTGTTTTCATCGTATTCTCGCACTCCCGCATCGTCGCCCTCTGGATTTTAATGTGTAACCACAAAGGCCCTAACGGTATTCCGTAGCGTTGTTGTTAATTGGTGTTTGTTGGGTAAAAAACGATCGTCATGAAACATCATTAAGATCACATACATATGACTTATGTCAGGTGTAGAGGAGGTGTTTGTTCTGAGCAATTCTTAGCCGCATTGTATCTTCATACATTTATGGTTTAATAACTGTAATAGGACATTTTGATTTTCTGCTCTTTCCACGCATATAACCTATGACCATTGTACTCTGTATTGATAATAAGTTTAATAAATATTTACCGAATTAGGTCCTATTAAGGATTCACAGACATTCAAAGACGCCAACACTCAATCTTTTTTCCCTTTCTTTCATAACCATTTATTTACAATATTCACTCGTATGAACCAAAATATTGATGAAGCAAGTGTTCTGTGTTATGTATTTATATATAACTTCATTATATATGCATTTATGATAGCAAATTAAGTGTAACAAGTGAAATACAGAAAATATATGCACACAAGTGTTATTATATCCCCCACAGAGAACCAGAAAATACCAAATTCCAGCCGAAAGTAATTGTTTTCTCATAACGCAAAGAGAAAATACAAAGTTTGAAAATAGAAATTATCTCTGATGAATCCTTAAAAGTTTTAGTCACAGCTTAACGTGAAATGGTACCAAACTAGGCACACATGAATATGCCATAACATTTCTACAGTTGAGGGTTTTAGATGCTTACACAATTGACGAATACTATTTGTATTTATTTGCAACTTTCATAAACTGCTGTCAAATATAAAGAACATGTAATATACCATTTTTTAACAAAAGCAAACGGCCCAAACTAGTTCATATACATTTATAAGTTTATATTGCTCACCTACGATGGATGGTTCATAATCAATTTATAATGCAACAAACAATTTGTTAACATTGCATTTACACCGATCTGAAAGGAATTACTCATCAAACATTGGAAATTTAAACAAATTTTCTATAAATATGTTTTATAAGGATGACATGAACTTGTTAACACTATTTTTAATGTATTTTATTATATTCATTTATAACACTATACTATGTGGAATAGTCTAAAATAAATATAATAGCAAACAAATCTTTGATCAATATAAATTGCCTTTCATTGGAAGCGTATCCGGGACCTTTTGATGCAAAAACTTATGCCTTACCTCTGCACCACAGAAGCATTCGATATCTTGAGGTGAACAAAAAAATACATATCTTTCAACTGCGTACATCCTTGACGCTTTACTGCACAGCAAAAATAGTCAACCAGTCTTTTATATTATAATTGCCATGTCCAAATGTCAAGCCAGACTAACCTAACTTAAATACAGTCTGCCTAGTTATACGCATACACCTGGTCAATAATATATTTCGCGAAATCAGTTTTAATCATGTTTGTTTGAGGAACACGAAGCTGATCACTCGCAAGCTGCGAATTAAACTAACGCATAAACCAATAAGATACCATTTATCGTCGCCATATGGTCCAACAACCAAAGATTGTTAGGAAAGCGGAAGGAGGTTTTAGAATATGTTTGCTTGCAAACAACTAATATTACCATACTATAAAAGACAAATTTCAAACCTAATATGCTTCCAAGGTTACATCCCCTGGATGATAACAGTTATTTGTTGAAAACTAGTCAGAGTTTTTTCAAGATAGCACCTTCAAAAATATTTACTCCCGGTGACATTTATGTAAAACCACTTTGTGAACGCGCAGGTTCATATCTACTATAATTGTCAACTATCACTTATCTGAAGCCTGACTTGACTCATCGATTGTGCGAGTCAAATTGTAAACCATTCAGAGTTATCTATAGATAGCTAACGGCGAAAAAAACAAACTGCAAGCAAACCACTAATATAGAAACATTTGCTATCAATAAGAACATTAAATCAATATAAAAAGACACACAATTGGACTATATGTATGAATGTATGAGTTTTTTCAATAATGTTTTCTTTTAGAAAAGTTTATGAAGATATTTCTTGGACTTTAAATCATAAACATATCGAGAAAGAAACAAAGGGATGTTTGACGCAAAGTGTTTTCTCAGTAAACACATTTTGTCAAGCGCTGTTCTTCCCTGACATTTCTTTATAGTGATTTGATACTAGCTTTATGTTATCACATAGATAAGCCTAGAATAAACTTCGTATTTATATTTCTTTTACAATTTATTATATCAGATTTAATTTGCTCATTATAATGTGTACCGGCTCATTCCGTGGTCACAGTGCAGTGACCTTTATTGTTAATACGTTGTTGCAGAAGAAAGAGTGCAGCCAGCCATTGAGTCCGCAAAGGGGAAATGATTATAGATACAAGATAAAAATGGGAAACAAATCATAAACTCAACCCGACATTTTTGAAACTTGTTTACATAGATTTCCGTATTTTTGAAATATGTCACCTACTGTTTTAATTATTACAACTTACACAACTGAAAAGGTCTCAACATGTAATAAAAACAAGAAAAAGAAAGGTTGATGAAAAATATGCACTAACCGGGATTCGAACCAGAGCCTTCGGTAGCAAAAACATTTTTTTTTCTAAGTAACGACTTTATTTGTCTTTTTTTGCCAAACTGTAAACAAGATGTATAAATCATATTATAGTCAGACTATTGCTTCATTGTTGAAGACGTCCTTATTGCCAATCATAAACAAATCTATTAAAGCGCAAAATCAATTGGCAAACTATAAAATATAATATTATTGCAAATAGACTTTGTACTAAACACTAGCTTACCGGTACTCGTTGATTAAGGACGTTTGGTTTATATTTAAGATTTACCATGTGAAGTTGTATAAAAAAACACTTTCTTTGAACATGGTCACACCAAAATCAAATAATTGCCAAACATAGTCCAAAAAGACCATAGTCCAAAACAATTTTATTACATTGGTAACCATGTGTTGATTGTGTTTAACCCAGTTCAAACATGGTTTAATGTTAATTTCACAGAATATGACTTGCATCAGACAGCACTTTATTTCAAGATTGGAACCACATTGTATTAAATGTTGGTAAAATGTCACTTCGATACATGAATATGAAAGCAAACCCAGGTTCAAAACCCGGAGATAGCAACTTTTAATTCTTGATATTATAATCATTTTTAATAATTCAATAGCTTATTTTATATTTGCAGTAAACTATGTATTGGCATCGACAAAGCACATATGTTAAAAGCAAATCCCATAAATATATTTTTTTTCTTTTATAACAGCTGTTAAAATGGAATGTGAAGTATGGTGTAGCGTGTGGATGTGGCACCTTTTCCTTTTCGCAATGATGGTCTTTCAAGGCGTTGGACTTTTCACTCCTAAATGGGTTTCGACGGACTCGTGCTCTTCAGTCGGAATAATTTACAGTTGCTGCTCAGGCCCGAATAATTCAACGTGTATCATGAATGGTAATCGTTTGTTACTTTTGGTGATGGAATTACAAACTCGATATAATATTTTACAAAACATCAACTTATGCTTTTGTTAACATGGGACTACATTTAGGTGAAACATATGATTACATTATTTTCTCGTTTGCAGCCCTAAATAAAATATTTCTTCTACACCAACTGTTTATGTTTTAAACTAACCGACGTCAGTTTGAGAACTTGCGAAAATAACAATTACAATTTTATAGATTACCATTTCATACACAGATTTGGACTCAGTGGCACTAGGGCTACATTGCGCGGCGTTTGCATTGATGTTATTGACAATCGGTTACACATCATACGAACTGTATAGTCGCATGAAAACACGTGATGACGATTGGTCGGGACAATTTCTTGCCTGTTACTACATGGGATATCTTGTGGCGGGTAATTCATTTATTATAAAACGCTTTTTATTGAATTATGCTTTGGCAATGAAAGGATGTATTTCCCTAAATTTTAAAACATTTTAAGATTAAGGTTATAGCCCGAATGATACAAGTTATTAATGTTTATGTTTATCAATGTGCTTTGTTTCAATACATTTGTTGTTTTCTTTCTTTGTTTCAGGTATCCTGAGCTTCGCAGGATGCATAATGATATACCATAATCAAAAATCTGATTTTGTTGTGGGGTATTCACTTAATCTATGCTTCGCGTCTTCCGTTTTTTCGTTTTCGCTCCCTTTCATTGCATGCTGTTCATGCGTCTGTTGTTACTGTTATAAGATCAATGGAGGCGATCCCTGATGGTATATATGTGGCGTTCAGTTTAGAGACGCAACAAGTAACGCATTTTATATATATCTGAGATATATTCCACACGTCGTTATTCTAACTCTTCCAATTTTAATGCGACAGCTATAACCATTATAATGCTAATACATTTTATTCAAATTTGTAAATTATAACTTTTTTTATTGTACATAACCTTATGTGCGTTTGGTCAATTGTTCATTTATGTTTGTAATCTTAAAATGGTATTAAAAGCTGTGAAATATTGAAGCGTATTGGGGATTGTTTTTCGAATATTTGTCTCACTAGCTTTACATGGAACATCTCGTTTTTATAAATTTTAATTTGATATTATCTTTTTTTTTTACAGTTATCTCTTGTCATCATTCATCATTCTTGTTAGTGAACAATCAACTAAAAGTTGGTTTAAACACACGGAATTGTTAATATTACCATTACTGCTCATACATGATAATTATATCTAAAACTTAACAAAATAGGAATAGTACAGTATAGTTAAATAAAGTGGCTGTTATTAAAACTGTTATTAAAAATTGTGTTAACTGTTTACATTTGAGTCATTTGATCATGCGCCCAGCCGGCTTCACATCATATTTTCTTCAATATTATATGACACAGCATACACATGCAAGTGTTAATATGCAAACATCAATTTGTCATAGCTCTACGTGTACACTTTTTATATGACACTATTAAATAGTTATTACATAGATAATATTTGTTCGCTTTCGGGTCATACTGTCTTTTCTTCTCTTTAAAAGGTACCTTTAGTTTTAAATAGTTGACGCTGGGCTAAGTTTGAGTTTTTGGGCGCAATTTAACCTGTTAAAGACGTCAAAGCTTTGAATTTGATGCGGTGACTACAGTGTGTCTGTTGCTTTCGTCACAACGTGTGCCAACACATGGATGGCTTAAATTTGCTGCAGTCACTCAGTTCTTTAACCAAGTGTAGCACATACGTTGGACGTATCATATATAGGTCTATACTACTCTGTTTATATAGCATGTCGTCACACTCACATTGTGTGGCACATTACTAACTACAGAAAACGCAAAGTTAATAAGACACACTTGTAATATACGAGTATCATACGATTTACACATATATGTATGTCTAACTAGGTACAATATTATAACGTCATCATTGGCTTCGCGCTACGTATGAATTGAAGTTCATCATGAATCACAACAATGTCCATTAACATGAAGTTAGTGTGAAGTATGGTGAAGTCGATCGAATTTTTGGGTTTTTGTTGAAATTTTTTCTACATGCATGATGTTGATCTTTACTGTCTTCAATATAAATTACTAAATATTTATAATGTTTCATTTGTGTTAAAGTTTGCCTTCACCTGATAGTAAAGTAAATTTAAATAATAATGTAAGTACACTTGTATACTTAACAAAGCTTCTTCTTATAAATTTATTATATTGTACTGCTATAATAGCTTATGTTATTTAATTCTTATGAACATCCGAATAAGACCATGATGTTTTCGATCCAAGTACATGAGCAAATTTAATAACACAAAATTATTTATTCATGTTGAGATTTAGTTAAAAAATATATTGTAATATACCCATTTATGTTATTTAATACATGTTATTTAATACGTGTGAACCATTATTTCGCTGTCGGATGTGTAGCACGACCCAATGTCTGGCGGATATAAGCATACTGATATATGGTCGTCAATCAAGCTACACTCAATCTTTATTTTGCGCCGATATTCAAAATCTTCTTCTACTGACAAACCTGTTACCACAGTTGATTAAGTTAACGTACTGCTTACACTGATTTATATATATATTATCATGATCATGGGAACTGAAAACTTTTCATTTCTTACAAATTTCAATTTCATTTCAACTATATCTTTCAACTGACTCACTATATGTACATTATTGAAAGCAATATTAAAATATTAGTTATATGTCAATTTGTACTATGCATATATAGTTTAAATATAATGTGTAAATGTATGTATTGTGTAAATACAAACAAAAGGGTCATAATGACCGTAATGCGGTCATCGAAAGCAATCGCTATAGCTATTGTCGACTGTTTGACCGTGATCTATTAACATAATTATTAAGTAACAAATGTGGTTTCTAGAATGGCAACCATGTTGTTTTGTTTAAGATTGTACCCCTTGAACCTGGATTTGACCGCTAATGACAACTTTTCGAACTAATCAGAGAGTTTGTCCAGATAAACATTCTGACAAAGTTTCATCAAGATCGGGTTACAAATGGGACTCTAGATTGATAACACGTTTTATTTTAAGATTTAACCTTGTGGTCTGTTTTTAACCTTACTCAACCTAGATTTCAAATTGACCTTTATATTGTCAAGATAAACTATATTATTGATTTCTATCAAGATTTGTCGAACATGTGGTCTCTAGAGCGGTAACGAGCTAGAGGTTGACACAGTACACTGCACGACGCACGATGTCGGACGCTGAACGTAGACTGCTTACAATAGCCCATCTTGAGATCTTCTTGCTAAGGTGAGCTAAAAAGCAAAGTTCGCAAATAATTGACGGACAAACATAATCAGTTATTGATCTTTGTATTTAAAACGTTTACGCAAGTATAGTCAATATGGAATAATGAAACTCCAGAAACAATATCATAAGAGAACATATTTGTTACGGTAAGTGCCCAGTTGCCTATACCATAAAGCCAATACATACAAAACGATATAAAACATAACAATGATCTAGGACAGTCAAGCTTAGGCATTAACTGAATGAGGAAACAAAACAATCAATTTATAATTAAGAAAATTTTAACAGAATTTTAACACTAATTAATCAAATAAATTGAACGCCATTAGACCAAAGCGACATTGCTGATGTTATCGCGTCTCCGTTTTTACAACCGTCACCGTAACCCGGTTGTGCGATTCTCACTGCTCAAGATGGTTTACAAAAAAAGCAATACTGGTATTTTGTAATAAATAAATATAGAACTGCTCGTATTTGTTTGACCATTCACACACAAAGCAGTCTTACATAACTATAGTAACATTTAAGATACATTTTCAAATTATTGCTTAAATCTCCCAGATTGTCGATCATAAAAGGTAAATTAGAAATATCTACTTGTAAACCATAACTTAACAAAAATATATAAGACCGATATATAAAACAAAACAAAAACACATCCACAAATACAATTATGTATATAAAAACACACGATATCAAGCGGTGTATAAAACGATTTTACAAGTATAAGCAATGGACGCATGTAAACAGATTAGAATGGCCGATCTTGGCTTGGAACAATGTGCGTTTGTGAATTGACAACGTCAAATCCAACGCAACATATTCCGTGTGACTTCGATATACTCCCTGTGAAAACTGGTTGAAAGAAAACTAATAATTTTACACTTCTCGGATAAAGTAATCCTCAGATAAAGATAAATAATCTACGAGTATGTGATTACAACAAAGCCGAACGGATAATGGTAAATATGAAAAAAAAAATAACACCTTCTGCATGTATCTGCTTTAACTAGGCGCTGTTGCATTTGTTGAATTTCTTGCAGAAAGTTAAAAATGAAATGTCATGTGTTAGGAATTTCGGTAAACTAATGTCCCAAGGTCGATCAAGACGCATTGGAAATTTGAGTGAACGCGGGTACCGACGATGGCTGTCATGTTATGATGAAATAATAATAAACCCGCAAAAAGTAAAAAAACAAGAAGCCAAACAAACAATAATAAAATGTTAATGTATCAAATACCCTTTCCGCCAACCTGCCGTTATTGCGAATATAGATTTTCCTGTGTACACACATTAATGTGCTACTTTCCATTATTTAAACATCGTAAACACATTTACCACGCATATTTTTATTTCTTTTAAATTTCGTTTTTTTTAATGATCTGTCAAAAATATGTTTAACCTAAAATAAAAATCAAATTTGAAGGTGATGTTCTCAGTGTGGCGACTTTTTGTAAGCGTGTATCAAAATATAAGAAAAACATAAGCTCTGCTGAGCTTTTGCAAGTTATTGCACATGTAACATAGTTAATATCTAGCACATCACATACTAAATATCATTATATACATAATGAGGTATTATAATTTAAAATAAAATAATAATACACAATAACAAGACATGCCATGATGATAGGTACGCCACCTACACAATCAAACTCATTATTAATGCATTATGAGGTACTATCTTAACTCCATGAATTATTAGAAAATGCATAAATAAGTAAAATTTGTTGGGTTAGTTACGACATGCAATTATAGTTTCACCACAAATACAATCGAATTCATTCCTCTATAAACGCATACAATTAAAAAAAAGTTTAGGTTTATAATTTTCAAGACGCGATCTGTATATAAATACAAATTAATTACCCTTCAAGTTTACTTTAATTGATCAAACTCAGCGCTATGTAGTGTTTATACGTTTTGAATTAAGCTCAGACAATCCAATTTTGTACAAATGTCTACCGCATGAACTACATGAGCAATCAGACCCATCCACAAGTTGGCTAAACATGATGCACTTCTGAAGTTATCAGGAAGAGAATTCCATAATTGACTAAAAATAAATCTGATCTGTACGGGATTAAGGAAGAGAAGTAACATTTTATTCTTTAATTAATGAGCAGTTCCTAAATTTGACCAGCTCATGCCAATAATTTGGAGCATTCACTATTTTGAAAGTTGCAAATCGAACACACGGATTGGGATAATCTTCAAGTATAATTTGTTTTATAATACAAGACAATGCGAGTTATGCGAGAGGCAGTCATTCTATTCAAATATCTTTTAATTGTTATCTTAGTCATACATTACATGTTCAGTTATTTTCAAACGTGTGATATCACATCCATACACAAGCCTTAATGCCCTTACAACAGCGTGTAAAACTTTTTGCTGACGCATTGTCCGCTCAAAGATTTTGGAAAATACTGGAAATAGACTGAATGGTAGATAATTAATTTTGTTTATACAGTTCTTTTTCTTACACATGAATAACATAAGCAACTTTCTTATTGTTTGGAAAAACAGACTGCAGATTTAATGTGTTTACTAGTACCGCCATTGGTTGCGAGATTAACGGATAAGCTATTATTACCGTGTTAAAAAACATTTTATTAAGACCTGTTGCCTTTTTGACATTTAATTTGTGGATCTGCTTGGATACAAAATGTTCATTTATTTGTTTTTAATTTCAAAGGATCAGGGATATCATTTTCCTTCATTATTTTAATACTTTCAAGGGAATCATCAACAATAACCGTTCTCCGTATAAAACAAAATCTGAATGTCTGGATAATAAACTCAAAATAAAAACCAACATAATTGTATCAGAATTCACGTTGTGGAACAGTCAAATTTTAAGTCAACGTTTATTGTTATAACAAAAAATAAGTCCCCCACGTTTCTTCGTGGACGTTTTTTGTTTACAATACTGTCCTTTATTTGGAACAAGTGCCAATTGCCAATTCACTGATAAAAACTGATGTCATCGCTTTTGAACAATGGTCAGAGTTTTAAATTAGTTTAAAGGCATTCTTAACCGCGTCTTTTGCCTCGATTTGTTCACACTATTCACAAATGTAGATAATTTTAAATATCTTCATACACCAAAAAATCCCAAAGCGCGGATCATTAAGCATAATGAAGGTATTGAAGGTATATATATGAATGAATAGATGTTGCTTAATTGTCAAGATATTACAACTTATTGATGCAATCTACAATTATTGGCAACAAATGATCACTGTGCGCAGTCGACGTGTTTCGTACAGGATATGGTAATTATCGAATAAATGTGTAGACCGCGCTGTCATAAGACTGCCAGCGCTTTTAAAAACAAAAAAGAAACGTTTGTTAACAAACTTATGTTAAATGAAACATTGTGTTTTATCATTTTTACTAAAACCGCCATACAGTTTTTCAAAGAAACATCAACGCAGTATACAAATACCCCATTTTCCGATTATTTCAGATGTCAGATTTTACATATTCAAAAGGCAAACTACTGACTTCTCTAGATATGTGATGACTTCTCTGTTTCCGGTTTTAATTAAGATTCTCAGTTATATTTAGTTTGTCGCTTTCTCCGTTTGGTGACGGAGCTAATGAGTTTTTATGATGACAGTTCATTAAGAAACTCACGTGTAAGACCTACAGATACATCCCTAATGATTGTTGTAACCTTTTTGTACGGAAAATGCCAATATTTCTGGGATTCGTAGCAAACAACAACGCTCTAGTTTAGTCAACTCGAATATTTTTGCCGCTCATCATTTTCGGACAGCTGATGTAAGACCTATGATTGCTGATTCTACGTTGAACATAGTTTCTCATCATATAATAACCGTACAACTTTATGTCATATGTTAAAGTGTTTCTGCGACAATTTACAGCTGCGCATGTTTTGCTTACTTTGTGTTGACTGTCTCCAATGGGATGTTCATTTTTCAACTGAATGTGTGTAAAGGATGTTGAACCACTATAATTAGTCGAGTATGGAATTATCTTCAATCAATGTTGAGCTATATACATATTGCAATTAGCCAAATGAGATATATAGATCATTTAGTAGACTAGGAAATAAACTCCTTAATGACTATCGTGATACTGCACAATTCTCCTTTGAATACATGTCTTGAACCTTATGAGCGCTTTGGTTCACCCTGTCGTGAACATGAAGTTTTATTGCAAAAAATCCAACAACAATGTCTCATAATCCATTTTTTTAACAATGATATATGCAAACCAGATAATAATTTTAGATATGTATTTATTGATTAACAAAACCACACACATTCTTCAGGAAAACGACTTCGCATTCTTTATTACCGTCATTTATTTGTGAAAAGTGATCAATTACCAAAAACACTGATTAAACCTGGGATAATTGCATTGGGACCACATGGGGATTTCAATATGTGTTAAGGTTTGCTGGACCTCCAGCTGTTGCCCAGATTTAAACACAACACATACTACTTTATATACAGGTAAACATTGTGATACCGAAAAAGCATAACAAATTTAAAATCGAAACCATTATTTCTGTTTGATCCGGCGAGATATCCGATACTCGTACCACGGAAGCATACATAACCATGGAGTCAACGAGTTTGAATTTAAAGCATAAACGAAGTGGTTGAAGACACAACGCTTTAACATCATGGATTAAATGTCAGATATTTACTCGTCACCATTATCTACAACATGTAGTTGCAAACATTGTTTGGCGTCTTAATAGTTTAAAAACTTAAATATTTTCTCTCACGTATGTGTTTATTTATCATGGAATGCGCCCGTATTATCTCTCGTATAACAGTCGCCATTAAATACATTTAAATTTAGGCAGAAGAGGCCACCTTCCATGTGCAAATGGCTTTTCTCACTGAAAATCACAATTTAAATGAATAATTGCCGGAACCACTGGATGTCAAAAAGAAAAGAAAGTTTTTATATAAAGTGGCTGTCCGTGTTTTCATATCTCTTTTAATTGCTCCCTTCTCAATTGTATGCTGTTAGATTGTCATAATGGATGTTAAAGTAGCGCTAAGAGGTGTTCTAAGTGGGACCGTGGTTTAGTGGTGAGATGCTGGTCTAGGAGCCGGAAGGTCCCTGGTTCAAATCCCGCTCGGACCACTGAATTTTCCTGAGCAAAAATTAATCCTACGCTTGCTCTTCTTCATCCAGGATTATAAATGGATACCTGTGAGGGATAAAAGCCAATGTGCCGTGGCTGCAAACACTGCCGAATGAAAACGGACGACTTATATCCCAGTGATCGGGGGGGGGGGCAAATGTTAAGGTCGATTGAATATGAGTCTAGTATAGTAATCCGACTATAAACACATGCATTTGCATTTGCTTCCATGTATTATTTTATAATGGTTTAAATTAATCGACAATACATTGAAAGCAATACAGTTATTGTTCGAAAGTTTTGTTATAACTCCAGCTAAGTGTTAAGTGTAGGCATGGTTAAATAACTGATAACGTATTGAATACGTCCGCTCGTTTTACGATTCGTGGCTTTGTCATACATACTGTACCTCCTGTCGAGCCATTACCTGGATCCTGATGATATCCAACCGCGGGGATATGGTGTACTTATTTACCAGATAGACTGTAACAGTAATATGCATCCGCTAAATAAATCACACACAACATGATATCGTAACAGTGTTTTTTATAGCTTTAATGTCAATGAAAGACATTCATTTCTATTACAATGTCTTTTGATGCAACGTAAAACCAGCAGTGTTGCTGATGTTATGTGTTGATACCATGTGTATACATCTGTAATATGTGCTGTTCGTAACGATATACATTATTATAATTATTAAGCACATATTTTATTAAAAATAAAATGATTTAATTAACAAATTGATGTAAAAGCACATTACAAAAGTATGATTTTGAACTTTGTTTATGTTGTACTAATTATGGCATGTCATTGTGGTTAATTTTGCTGTACAGTTTTTATAAAAACTCACACAAAACGATGTGTAAATGAAGCCATAATGACGTTTCAAAATGTGAATAACACACGCTTGGACTAGCATAATGATAAATTATTTTCATTATGTAAAATCAAATTTGTAAATCATCAGTTACATTTATTGAAACACATTAACCGTGCTTCGTCTCGAAACAAAATCGGCATGCCTGCATAAAACAATTGTATTCAACTTTTATTTTTATAATGAAAAAAGGTCACACTTTATTCATGGACGATTCTTTTAATTACTGTCATTGGGGCGAGTGCGAAGTGCTGATACAATGATGAGAACGAAAGTCATTGCAATCGGGGTTTAATATAAGTTAAGAGGCATTCTGAACCGCACATTTTGCCTATTTGATCACACTATTCACAAATGGAGATACTTTTAAATATTATCATACCAAATGAATCCAAAGCGCGGATCATTGTACATATTGAATGCATTTCATCGAACGTGCATCACAAATAAACATACATGTATTCAAAGGGCCATAATATTTCAACATACAATTTGGAAGTGTCGTTAAAGTGGTCAAACACGAAACGCTTTTACAAGTTTTATTGAAATTAATTACTTTGTCATACATATACTTATCTGCAGTATCTCTAACGTGCTTTCCCACCATTATTATTTTATTTAAGTAGTCTATGAAAATGTATATGCAATTAGTGTTTCCGAGTATAAATGTGTCTTTTTTAAGTATCTCTAATGAAGGTAAGGAACGCTCCATAAATAACAGCAATTAGACACTGTTCACTATAATCCATGTTTTTTAAAATCTTTTTGTCTGGTTGTTAACTGGCAGCAAAGACGTGATACATATATTTCGCCAATACGTATACTAATTTGCGAAACGTACATATTGCTTAAATAGGGGGATTTTCTATCATGTATGCCGACATTTACACTCATTGGCCACTGCTGTGCATCTTGGTTACAGTTTTTAGTGTAATATATAATAACATAAACAGCCACACTCTAGAGGTGATTCAGGTTTAAACTTAGTACACTGTACATCGGTTTGAAGTTGAAACAAGCGATTCATAGAATGGCTTAAACACTGCTTATCATTTTTATTTGAGTGAGTGGGCATGAATGACCCAAATATCTGCTAAAAAGGAAAGTACGCGAGTATGAACACCATACAAATCATTTTGAAAACAGAGCCGCCTATCCACCCAAAACCCACATATAATCAATAGTACGAGTAGTATTTTGGATAGTCATCAAAAACTGCGCCCAATCAGTGGTGGGCAAGCATTTCCAAGAAAACCGTGCATAGTGATATTCTTTCGATGAGAAGCATGAAGAAGTGTTTTCTCACTAGAGTGACATGGGTGACCATACGCACTTTGTTTTGCATTCGAATAACAATTTTGACGTGTGTTCTTAAATATTGTTAACATAATAAGTCTTCCAATGACATTACTTACTATATGTTATACAATTTTGCGAATATGAATAGTGATAGATTTTGTTTAACTGTAAGTTCATTAACTGTAATACTGTTGGACATCATCCAAAAGCGTTAACGTTGTTATTTAATGTTTAAAACCTATGTTATATTTGTTATTTTATAAAGGTGTTCATTTTATCCAAAATACATTAAACATGCATACACTTTTACGAAGATCTCGTAAGGGGTATATAAAGTTAGGCATGGTTACGTCACTGGTTGTATGTGTCTTCTGTGTTGTTTTTTTTTAAACATTTTGCTTGATTAAATTAACCTTCACCACAGAACATTTGATATCACACATATGAAGCCATATGCTAATTATTGTTTCTAATAAATCAGAACTGTAAGCTTTTTTAATCGGACCTCATCGAAAACATGTATTTTTGATTGTTTTTGTTCATGAAACACCATCTACCCAATCGTCTTTTATAGGTTAAGCTTAACACCCTGTAACTCGTGATGGGACATATGTTGCGACCTGACACAAGACAATACAACTTGAGCCGCCTCATGCTAAAACGGATCTTGCGCTATATGTTGCCAGCGTAGATCCAGACCAGCCTGCTAACCCGCGCAGTCTCTTCAAGATGTTCACTTTCCGAGTATAACACCGATACACCTTTACTGACATTAAAGCGTGCAGTGTTACTCCATACCAGACTACGCGAATGTGACAGTATTTGAACACCGTTTGTGTTATCCAGTGTAACGTGTTTTCGAGCGTTTACATGATAATATGCATTTTGCAAACAATATATTTCCCAGTGCAACAAACGTCATTAACGTTCGTTATTTTCCATCGCAATGCTTGAAATTGATGTTCATTTGAACTAATGTCATTTTAATTTCACTGAAAACCATTATACGGACTATGTGTTCAATCGCACTTGTAATAAATGCAATCGAGTAATGCGGATCAACAAACACGTTATAACTGACTTTAATACGTGTAGATACTTATAAACCCTAATGGTTGCATCAATGGAAGATACCGATTCGAGTTTTACATTATTACCGAACACATTTTGCTGATCTAGTCTGCGTGATAAATACACGTTTATTACAAGGTTTTAGATGAATAAAAGATATTCAATGGTAAATAAAATGCAACCACGGTAGAAAAGACTTATTAAATATACTATTTGTTCTAGTACAATTAGTGTAGCTATTTATTTCACTTAACCATTCAGATGTTTTTTTTAAACTTCAGTTGATCGCATGTGAAAGCACTGTATTATATGGAGCACTTTCTAAGGAACTTTATGGAGGATTAGTCCAGTATGTGTTTCTCACTTCTTTGTTGTTATAAAAAGCCGCGTGTCGTTGCAAATTTTCATATATGATATAATTTAAACACACAATCTATAAAAAGCCGCGTGTCGTTGCAGATTTTCATATATGATATAATTTAAACACACAATCTATAACAAATGATTTGTGTTGGAAACAAATATTGTTGGGATATAACTTTCAACATACAAAAAAGTTCATGGACTTCAAAGAAACACGACTGCTAATATGAGAAATATGTATTTTATAAGTACGCATGAAAACGTAATGAAATGGATGTCCCATGATCAATGATACGTTTTAACTATAAAAGTTTCTTCATAACTATTATTTTACACATGTTTGACGATTGCTACCGATATTTGATACGAAGGTTATGTCTTGGCTGTTGGGGATTTCATCAGGTCAAATAGTATCACGAAGATTAGAATTTGCCATAATAACCTTCTTTTTTAATAACTTTATATTGATTTCGGATTTTAAAATGGGAATGCTGATATAGTTATTTTTCTGATATAAAGTTGGACATTACTTGAAAAAGTTCATTTTCCCTATTACGATATAATATGTTTAAATGATAAAGTATATGAATGAGTGTATACATGTTTTAAATTAAGCAATAATTCATTAAAAGAAATTAAGTCAGTTTTCCTAATGTTCTGTTTCACTCTAGTTAAGTGTATATTATACGCATGGTTACGGCGCTGACTATATTTGAACCCTGTGCGTTTAAACACTTTGATAGATTAAAGAATCATGTACAAGTACATTACAAAAGTATGCATTTGAACTGTTTGTGTCGTTATAATTATGTTATATAATTAACGCTATACAGTATAAATAAACAATCACGAAAACCGATGCATAAATGAAGCCATTGTGACGTTACAAAATGTGAATAATACACAATTGGACTAGCATTATAGGACATTTGTACCATTATTGTAAACGAATATTTGTAAATTGGCATTTCAATTTATTTTATACCAAGTACCGTGCTCTCAAAACATAATCTGCATGTATGGAAAATAAACATATACAAAATACAAGCCAACATTATTGTATGGAACGGTATTTAGGTAAAAATTACATCCTTCTTTATGACTGTGTCATGATTCTTGATGGTACTTTCAATTTTTATGTAGACACCTTTTCATGATTAATGACACTTACATCGTGTCTTATGACAAATGTCTTTTTACATTCGGCTAATGGTATCATTCATGCGTACAGATGCAACATTCTTGTTCGTAAATTGACATAACATATCACATATCGTGGGATTTTGGCGGATTCGAATATGAATAAGTTTTGTTTAACGGTTATTATGTTGGGCCTTAACACATCGTTGACTGTGATATTTAACGTTTAAAACGTATGTTATATTAATTATTGTATACACGTGTTCAATTAATCAAAAATACATTTAAACAAATAGAGAGAATTTTCAAAAGATCAAGTAAGAGGTCAAGAAAGTTGTACATTTGTGACGCATGGTTACGTCAATGATATAATTTGTCTTTTGTGGTTTTTATATTTTGACTGATTAAATCTATGGTGCGGGCTAATTTAAACCTACACCTCAGTATATGTGGTATCAAATGTTTGCAGGCATCTGCAATCATAGTCTTTAATACATCATAAATGTCAACAGTTTGAATGGGAGCGCCCGGCGATACAATGTATATATTTTGTGTTTATTCATCATTCACCATCTTTCCAATCGAGTTTTCCAGGTTTCGTCAAAACCTTTGTACCTCATGCTGAGGCACAGGCCTGGATCCGACACAAGCGAATACAACTTGAACCCCGCCATGCAAAAAATGGGTCTTATGCAATATATTGCAAGCGAAGGTCCAGACAAGCCTGCGAATCCGCGCAGTATGGTCATGATTTACCCTGCCCGCTTATGACATATCGAAACCTCGATTAACATTATAGCGGGCACTGTTGCACCTGACCAGATTGCGCGAATGTCACACTATTTGAACCGTTTGCGCAATAAATATCAAAATGTTTCCGAGCATTATTAAATGCCTTTGCCAAAGATATTTTTTTCAGGGCAAACAATGTCATGGACGGTTGTTTGAACTAACGGAACTTTATGTATTCCGAATAGCGTTATAAGCACTAGAGCCTTAATCTCACGTGTACTTATGTTTCGACTTACGCGGACCAACAAACTCGTTTTTACTGACAGATATAAGTGTCTATACTTAAAACATAATGCTTGCATTAATGGGCAACCCGGAAGAGATTTTCACATAATTAACGAACACATTTTGCTGACCGAGTTTGCGTAATACGTTTATTACACGTTTGTTAGTTGAATTATACCAATTATTAGGCGAAGCAAAGTATTTATTGAATATACTATGTGTTGCACTGCCATTAGTGTGGTAATTTATTGCACTATACAATTAATATGGAACACATTTAGAGTCACTTCTATTAAGATATATAAATTGTATATGATTATGTATAATCCTGTTCTTGTAGAAAATCGCTCTGAATAAGGTTAAGTCCTTATTCAGAGCGATTTCCTCCAAGAACAGGATTACTCAGTCTGTGTGAAATTCTGAGTAACACAAAACGCTTTTACATGTAATATTGATTATTGTTATAAATACCTATATATATATATATATATATACGAGTCACCATGATCTCTAACGTGCATTTCCAACATTATTATTTTACTTGTCATTGAGAGTTTTTGTGTAAATGAGCCAACGGCATTCCAATTCGTTTGTGGTTAAATCTCAAACTTATGTTATATTTATATTTCTACATCCACGCACTTTTTTAAATCAAAACAGCGTATCTGCAGACCAGCCTGCAAAATAAGACGATCACGTGTAAGACGTATGGCAGTTCATTAAAACGATCACGTGTAAGACGTATGGCAGTTCATTAAAACGATCACGTGTAAGACGTATGGCAGTTCATTAAGACGATCACGTGTAAGACGTATTGCAGTTCATTAAGACGATCACGTGTAAGACCTATTGCAGTTCATTAAGACGATCACGTGTAATACCTATTGCAGTTCATTAAGACGACAACGTTTAAGACCTACAAACACCTGACTTATGATTGTTGTTACCTATTTGTACGGCCTACTTTTTGTTGACTGTCATCAATTAGATGTTTATCCTGCGCAGTTTTCAACAAAACGGATGCATAGGATATTGAACAACTATAAGTAAGCGAATATGAAAAAAAATATTTTCAATCAATGTTGAGATACATCAATATTGATATTAACCAAATGAGACATATAGTAAACATAGCCGACCAAGAAATCAACTCCTTAATGGGTATGGTGATACTGCAAAATGCTGCTTTAAACACATGTTTTGAACCTAATGAGCTCTTTTCCTCACCATGTCGTGAAAATGAAGTTTGATTGCACAAATTCCAGCAACGATTACAATTTATTTAACCATTATATTAAGAGAAAAATGATACATGCAAAACAATTAACACGTTAAGAAACATTAATGAATATTTAAAAATTAAAACAGCGCACGTTCCTCATCGAGGAAACGCCAAAGTAGTCTCTATTACTGTCCTTTATTTGATGCAAGTGATCAATTACCAAAATACTGATTAAACCTGGGATTATTGAATTGGAACGACATGAGGATTTAAATAGGTTTTATGGTATAATGGACCTCCTATTGTTTCCCAAATGTAGCACAACACATAATTATATAGATACAGATCAACATTGTGTTAACAAAAAGGAAGCCAACACTTTTTCTGAATGTTCCGGCAAGACATCCGATACTCGTAGTATGGAAGCATACACAACCATGGAGTCAACGAGTGGGAATTTAAGGCGTAAACGAAGTGGTTAATAGACACAACGCTTTTGCATTATGGATTAAATGTCAGATATGTACTCCTCACCCATACCTACAACATGTAGTTGTACACATTGGTGGACGTCTTAATAGTTTAAAAACTAAAATATTTTCTCTCACGTATGTGCTTATTTATCATTGAGTGAGCCCGTATTATCTCTCGTATAACAGTCGCAATTAAATACCAATAATTTAGGCAATTTGGGTAATTTGAATACTCAGAAGAGGCCATCTTCCATGCTTTTCTCACTGAAAATCACAATTTAATTGAATTATTGTCGGAACCACTAGCTGTCAAAAAGGAAGGAAAGTACTTATATCAAGTGTCTGTCCATGTTTTAATATCGCTTTTTTATTGCTCTCTTTTCAGTTGTATGCTGTTAGGTTGACATAATGGATGTTAAAGAAGCACTAAGAGGTGTGCTTCCATGTATTATGTTTACAAGTTTTAAATTAATCCACAATACATTGAAAGCAATACAGTAAATTGTTCGAAGGTTTTGTTATAACTCCAGCTTAGTGTACTGTGAAGGCATGGTTAAATAACTGATATTATTTTTACCCTGTTTTTTTTTGTACACCTTACCTGAGTAAATCTATGGTGCTCCTCAGCACAGGTTTTATCGAAGTCAGACACCTGCTATCTTAATAATCTTATATAAAAAACACAAATGTCAACACGTAGAAGGGGAGCACCCAATGAAAAAATGTATTTAATACTTCCGGTCATTTTACGATTTTTGGCTTTTCCATAAATACTTTACCTCCTGTCGAGCCATTACATTGAACCTGATGAAATCGAACATCAAGGATAGGTTGAACCTAATTACCGGATAAACTAATGTAACAGTAATATGCAACCGCTTTATTTATCACATATTAAATGATCTAGTAACATGTGTACTCATTTTTACAAAATAGTGTTCTTTCATTAGTCACATGCCAATGCAAAACATTCATTGACGTCTCTTGTCTCGGCCATACTCCTTGTGCTTGTTAAAATATATTTTGTTGCGATTTAAAACTAGCAGTTTGTATGATTTATATTGATACCATGTTTCTTCATTTGGACAATATGCTGAAGACATGAGACACGCCTGCTCTTGGTCAAGGTTATACTTCATGGTCAAATGTTTGAGCCTCTATTTTTGGTGTCCTGTCAATATCCTATACCCATGGACGGATTTTCATGAAACTTGGCTTCAATGTTAAGGTCATGCAAAAGATTAGCAGAAGGCATGTCAATCACGCTCGCTCAAAATCAAGGTCACAACTTCAATAAAAATAAATATCTGCGGGGGGGGGGATAAAGCTGCTGTACATTTCTAAAATACGTAAACATATTATCGCATCAGTTGGACATGGAAGTACAATGGTGGCCCTTTGTGCCATCGTGATGCTCTCTTGCTGATAACTATTTTATTATCTAGATTGTGACTTTCAAATTGATCCTTTGTAATGACAACGTTATTTTTGTGCAAAAAATAGTCAATAAACATGTTTTGGTATTGCTTTGCTTTTTCTTTCGCTACAGGTTTTGAAAGCGTCTTATGTAGTACATTGGACCATTAAAATATGTGCAAACTACTGTCTGTGATACGAATTCCCAAAACTTAAATAATGTTAACTTAAGTCAATAATATATAAATAATTGTCTTTTATTCACGCAATAAACTTAAGATTAAGACGTTTTTTTCATTGGAAAGTATAAATAGGACCCAACAATAAAAAATATGAAACACACACGATTTGTATTGATAATAACTATCATACACCTTCATGATAACGTGCATCCATATATAGAATACATCAAATAACAGTACGCATTCCAATATTTAATGCAGTCCATGGTTGTTAATGAAATCTGATTAAGATTAATTAGCACATTATTGCACGGTTGACTATGTATAAACATATCGTGTACACGATCTGAACGTCAGCCGGAAGTTGTGATTGCGAGTGTGATTAATATACACGTAAACATATGTTGACTTTCAGGAATCGCGTGTTCAAAAGGTATATACTTAACGTCTAGTCGCGTATTTTACAACATTTTATAAATGCAGTTTATGTCTTTTTTTTTATCTGATTGTAACAATATAATGCCATATTTGAAGAGGACAGTCGTACAATCCGCTACAAAATCAAGTCGGATTGGTAATTAATCACGTTAGTTATGTCCAAAAAGCTTGCACAGTTTTAGTGTACAAATATATGTTATGCTCGATTTTCAGAGATAATGTATATCGAATCATTGTACCCCTTATACTTAGTCCTGTTATGATTTGAACGTTTATTGTGACACTTCTTGTGATCAATTGAGAGTGATTTATGCTGTTATTTTACAAATTCACACCGTTTTCCTTTAAACAGAGAAACTGCAGACCACGCTGTTTTAGCGAGTTTTCTTATCATAATATGGACGTTTTCGATATATATATATATATATATATATTACTATAAAGGCATGTTCAAAATTGATATTAACATGTATACCTTACAGGAACATTTAATCAAATTACTGTTTTGATAACTGTTAACAATATCTTTCCTTCTTGTATACTTAATTTTAATGCGTTAAAAGGTAATCAACATGGTGATTGGTTTTTTGGTAGCTTTGTAAGCACGTCTTGTCCTTCAAACAACTTGTTTTGTTGTTTTTTTAGTGCAAAATTGTATTCACTCCGTAAGATATTACATTCATACATAGAATATTATGTACATACATACAAAGCTTTTTCATAAATTATGAATTTGATATACAGAGTATTTTATGATTTCATGTACAGCTATTTGATGAGTACATAAATATAAGTATCATACATTCAACATACATTCATATAAAATTATAATTGGATAATATTTCAACACAATATTACAACTTTTTTCAACACAGTATTTTACAACAACAAACCACCAGCTTGTTCAAAACAAACTAAATTAATGTTGAAAATAAGTATGTATATCATTTATTATAAAAAATATTGCACATACGAAAATTAAGTAGTAAGTGCTGAATTGCATTGTATAAGAAAACTCATAATGCAGAGTTTACAAATAAAATCAACTTATGTGATAAAACTTGTTCATTGTTTGTTCTACTAACTTATAACGTTAGGTTGCTTTTCATAATTTTAACTAAAACATACAGTTAGTGAAAGAAACATCAATCCAGTTTAACAGTTCTACATTTCCCATGATTTCAGATGTTAAATTAGCCATTTTCGAAATGCAATCAACTGCCTACAAACGATCTTCATGTTTTATTTGATGACTTGTCGGTTGTCGGTTTTAATTGAGAGTGTCAGCTGTAATGTGTCTGTCGCTTTGTCTGTTCGGTGTTAAGCTAATGAGTTGACAGTTGACAGTTCATTAAGACGATCACGTGTAAGAACTACAAACACTTGACTTATTATTATTTTCAGTTATATGATGTTAAAGTTTGCGTGTCGATTCATCAGCTATCCGTCGTGTTACATGCCTACAAATTAGTAGAAAGCACTTAGAGTAATTTATACCTTAAACGTTTTAAGATGGATTTTCTCAATAACAAGATTATGCAGTCTGTGTGAAATTCTGAGTAGCTGGTTAATGCTGTCTTTCATATACATTGATTGTTTAATGCATATCTATGATGGCATGATTACATCATGTCTACGCGCTTGCGCGCGTGAAATAAATAAGGGCGCATAACAATCATTTCGCATGTAGGAACTTGTTAAAAAAGCCATAATGTTAATGAAATGGACTATCCACCCAAACCCCTAGACAGAATTAATAAATTTCACAACACTAGACATATCCATAATAAATAACCAGCGCTCAATCATTGGTCGACAAACAATCCTAAGAAAACCGTGAAAATATTTACGGCGATACGAACGGTGGTGTCATTTTTGTTAAATGTTGTTTACACATCATATCATCCGGTAGAATTTCTTTATATTGATATTGCATTTTGGAATTGGAATTTTGATCGCGTTGTTTTACCATTTTATGATACATTATAATAATATATTATATTTATAATAACATATTTTATACAAGTTGTACACTAATTCCCAACATATTAAAAGAAGAACAGTACATTTTCAGAGTTTTTTTTGTTATAACTCTACCTCACTGTACATATGACGCATGATAACGTCACTGATTATATCCCCCCTGTGTTATTTTAACACTGCTTGATAGCATATATGATTTGGTTAATTTAAAGCTTCAGCTCAGCTCATACGGCATTGTATGCAGACATCTGCTATCTAATAATATTACATAAAAAAACAACAGAAATGCTAACACGTAGAAGGGGTGCGGCTACAACATTTTTTTAAAACATCGGCTCATTTTTCGGTTCGAGTTTTGGCTGTACATAGTTTACCTCCTGTCGAGCTATTACATGGGGCCTGATGAAATCCAGCCTGGGAAGAGGTTGTTCTTATTCACTAGATATACTTATTATAAAGTAATATACTACCGTACAATCAATCACAGTACACATGATATTGTAACTTTGTACACACTTACTAGCTTGTACATAATAGTGTTTTTTTCATTGCTACATGTCATGAAAGACATTAATGAACGTTTGTTGTACCGGCTATCCTACCTTTTTATGCCCCCTTTTAAAAAAAGGGGTATATTGATTTTGGCCTGTATCTCATGGAGCTGCACATTTTGAGTGGTGAAAGGTCAAGGTCATCTTTCAAGGTCAAAGGTCAACAAAAAAATCAAAGTGGCGTATTAGGGGGCATTGTGTTTCTTACAAACACATCTATTGTTCTTTACTTGATATATATATATATTGATACCATGTTCGTAAATCTGTAATATATGCTTTGTCGGAAAGATATACATTATTCCTTATTATCAAGCATACATTTCATAAATACGCTTTTTAAAATTGATTGCCTTTGAAGGTTTTGTGTTGTCTTAATTATGAAAGGTCAGTGAGGTGTATTTCGCTATGAAGTATAAACAAAACAAGTAGGCTAAACGATGTATAAATGAAGCCATTGTGGCGTTACAAAATTGGAATACTTCATAATTTGACTAGCATTATGAAATGTTCATTTCATTATTGTTAACGGTGATCTGTAAATCATAATTTAGATTCATTGAAAAACAATCACCGTGCTCCGTCTCGAAACACAATCACAATGTCTGGAAAATCAACTTATAAAACAAAATAAAAACTCACAGAATTGTATCAGAATTAACGCTGTGGAACATTCACAATTTTAGTTAACTTTATATTGTTTTAAGAAACATAAGTCCCCCCACCTCGTTCTTCGTATACAAATTTTGAACAATACTGTACTTTAATTGGAACAAGTGCCAATTGTAAATACACTTACTTAAACTGATGACATCGCATTTGAACAGCAGTCGGGGTTTTAAATTAATTTGAAATCATTCTTAACTACACATGTGACCTCTAGTTTATCAAACTATTCACAATTGCAGATATGATTAAATGTTATCATATAAAAATAATCAAAAGATCACTTAACATATTAAAGGCATTTTATCTTTTGTGCGATTTAAGTTTCCGATCATAAATATATCATTTTGCAAGTATTTCTAAAGAAGGTAATAGCTATACGTTCATTACAAGTTGTTTACGTTCGCAGCACTGCATTACATGAAACACTTTCTAAGGAAGTTATTTGAGGCTTCGCCAATTTGTCACAAGCACTTATGCTGCTATGAAAAAGCAGCGTGTCGTGTTATAATATGATATAATATAAGCACACAATATATAACAAATAATTTGCGTTGCAAACTAATATTGCTGGGATATAGAGAATACTAGGTTACTGCCCTATCGTTGTATAATATATAAGGTCAGTCTTAGACAATCAGAACTGCATTTACCGGTTTTTCTATTTATCATACATCTATGTCCCCATTTACAAAGAAATAATGAAATATAATGTTACAACGCTATATTTTGCAGCAGAAATGGATATGAGGTTTGACGTTTGAAGCATTAATAATGACGTCACGAGCACTTGCGCTAAATATTTTCAAAATATGTTTTTCTGTTTTTGTTGCTTTTTGTGTCTAAATATATTACATTATAGTTTAAATTGTTTGTTTGATTCCTACTGATATGACCTACCTCCAAGCATTTACTGATATAACTACTTCCTGTTGACGCGATAACAAAAATATCAGGCAGCGTTATGTCAAGGAAGATTTCAATGCATGATAAATAACTTTAAACATACCATAACGGCATTGGTCTGAACTTCACAGATAGACAACATCTAATATTTTTTATATTTATACACATATGATGTAAGGACTAGGGCCTTAATCACACATTTTCTAAGCTGTCGATTCATGAGGATCAACAAACACGTTATTACTGACTGTAATAAATGCAGTTACTTATTAATCCTAATGCTTGTATTTAGGGACAATCCGGAAGAGATTTTCACATTATTACAGAACGCATTTTGCACTACCATTTGTGTGATAAAAAATTGCACAATACAATTTATATGGAGCTCTTTCTAATGATCTATGTTGAGGCTTCGCCATATATTTGTCGCATTAATGTTTCTATAACAAAGCTGCGTATCGTATATCATATAATATAAGCACATAATCTGTTACTAATTACATACTATTGCTGGCATATAACACTCAACATACCATAAAGTTATTGGTATTATCGTCGCAGACAGTCGACAGCTAATGTTATATGGTTACCTAATATTTGTACGCATGCGTACGCCATGAAATAAAAATCCAATGATTAATGACACGATAAAAGTATAACATTTTCCTTTGATGTTGAATAAATGATTTATAACTATTAATTACACACATGCTTGATAATTGCATCTTATATTCGATTCGAAGGTTATTGCTTGGTGCTTTGGGATTTAATCGGCTCAATTAGCATCACAAAGATTAGAGTTTACTGGCTTTAACATTTGCGATTACTTTTTTCTCAGTCTTTTTTAGATCGATAGTCATTATTTGTGTCCGAGCTCGAACTTCTCAATATAGTTTAGGACTGTGGACACTTTAGTGCGCGTGGTAAGTAATGTGATTGGACAGCTTGGCGCGCGCACAAACCAGACAGCTTCCGTGTCGATCAAGTTCACACAATGATGTAAGTGGACAATGTATAGCCAATTTTGTTATATATGGATTATAGCTATAGCTATATGTTAACCTAGATGAGATACGGGTTCGAGCACTTGAACTCGATGTGTAATTTTACACAGCTAGACACTGACATAGGGAGCAAGATAGATGGAGTTACGAATACACGAGACTACGTTTGACGACAAAAAAAATGAGAGAGCTCCATATTATAAGTTCTTAGTTCATAGTACACATACATATTTCTAAACATTTCATGTTTTTGATAAAGTCACACCCAATATGTTTCAAAGTTAAATTAATCATACAGACACATGGATAACCACAGATCTGAAGTCAGATGCTCAATATGTACAGGCATACACTACGTTTTACAGCGTCCGCATATGTAAACGTGCCATAAATTCCACAGCCAAATTGAAACTTATGATGTCTCAGCTTCAATGTTTAGCACACAGACCTAAAGTTCATTTCGGTACATAAGCGGTTATTGTTTGCAACACCGGAATAGTCCATTGAGTTGCTGTCAAAACCTTCTGTTAAACCAGGCGTAGATGAAAGGATTTACCGTGTTTAGAAGGTATGTCATTTTTTCCGAAAAGCATGAATCTCACGACCGTCGGTTTCGCCATAAATGTTGGATTCGTTGCCAAGAAGAAGATTATTCACGGCGGCAGCCAAGATATTACGAACACGGCGCACACCAGAAACGAGATTCGCGTAGTCCGAATGCTTGCATTCTTTATTCCCTTTGGTCTAGGATGACTCATCCCGGTTGACGAGTGCATCGCTCCTCCAGAATGGGCGGTCGCTGCAAAGGAAACTGCTGGGATGGTGGCTCCAGATGGCGTTAGCGGCACTGAGCCTTGAGTTTGTGGTGCGTCGCTGTTTTGCATGTTCTGGTTTGCGATATAAACTCTGCTTGTGGTCATGTTGTTTGATTTGTTGAAATCTGTCTGTGAAGGAGCAACTTTGTGACCATGTGTACTCAGGAATATACATAGAAAGAAATCACGATTAGAGCTTTGGGTTTCAGGTTTGTTATGTATCTGATTGCCGTTTTCAGATTGATGTCTTTTCATAGTGCACACGCTCTTTCTTATGGCGTTTGACACTTTTATGTAAGCAACAACTACAGTTACCGTTGCCGCGCAAAATACTAGAAACACCATCAGATAGTATAAAAACAGATCAGAGTTTATAACGACATTGGTAAATCGTCCGTTTATATTCGCGTAAAAGAATAAGCACGGAATAGATAGCAAACTTGTGGCGACTGTAATTGCAAAACATACATTGCGAGCACGCACCTTTGTAAAAAAAGGTTTCGTTAGGTCGGCAAACCTTTATGTATCTGTCAAGTGCGAGCCCACAAATTAGAAACGACGATGAAAATACAATTGATTGGCTTAAATACATGTGAAGTTTGCACTCGACGGCGGTTCCGTAACGCTGCCACATTGTATTGGTAAATGTAACGTAGACGGGTACGTTAAAGAGAGATGACACGAAATCAAACGTCGTAATAAACACAATAAACCAGTTCGTTGTGTTTGAAGCGCGATGTTTTATGAACACGATCAGAACAAGGAGATTTCCAGGAATGCCGAGTGCGATTATGGTGTAGAGGAAAATATTGTAAGCTGCGAATATTTCTTTTGATAATATAGGAGCGTAGCTCGTCATGGTTTGATTATAAACGTTTGCTATTTCCGAAACGGTTAGATTACTTCCTTCCATGTGTTGGATGGTTGTCTGCAGAACTGAAAACAAGTGAAACATTTATAGATTTTGTAAAAATAAAGCTTTGTGTGTAGCTTTTTTCAAATGTGAAAGACGTAAAAATGTGTAATGCATATATGCTGGTATGATGGCGAACGAATTAGAAAACATGACACAAGTCCAATTAATAATCCAACTGTTGAGAAGACGTGCATGATAACTTACTATGGCGTATTACGGACTACTTTTCTCACGACATAAACCATTTGTAAATTCAACAACTATTTAAGTTGGTTTCCGATATTTGTTATTTATGAATAATTCAAAATTAAATTTTTACATGATGATCGCTGATATTTCTTATTAAGACAAATACCAACATTATCGTAGTTTTTACTTCATAATCATTTAAAATCGCCGCTGCCCTGTAAGTGGTTAAAAAACCGAGCAACAATAAATGTTGTACCAACCCAAACCTGTGGTTTGTATTCCAGATTCAGTTTTCATTATTTTGGCTTTCTTCGTTAAAATTCGCATAACTATTATTTTATAAATTAACTAAACTTAACCAAAGAAATAATATTCGATAACATTTGCAAGATGTCTTCATGTCATTGCATATATTTTTATTAAAGTGGAAAATAACACGTGTATTATACACAAGAAATGTCTTCAAACAGATAATCGATGTTGAAAGTAATACTGATATCATGTTTGTTCTTAATATACAGCTTCCTGACAAATATTCTTGGTTACGCGTCTTCTAGGATCATAAATTTTCGCCTCCTAGCTACACACAATAAGTCTCAAAAACTAGATATTTTGGAAAACATTACGCGTTTGTGTTATCATCTCCAGAAAATGTACTATATGTACCGTGAATAATTCGAGCGTATTCCACCCCATACTTTCGTCAGGGAAAACAAAATAACCTTAATACTACAGTACGGAAATAGAGAATAATAGGATAGTGTTGATTATAGATCAGGTTTATCATGCGAGGCTTAGAAATCAAAAAGCACGAGCCTTGGCGAGTGCGTTTTCGTTTGCGTGAAGAGCATGATAAACCTGATCTATAATCAACACTAATCTATTATTCTATTCATCCCACTTTTTATTCAGTAAACCTTTTCATTTAAACAAAATAAGTTTACCTGGATCATTTCGCTGAATTTATGACGTTATTTTGTTAAAAAAATGACGTCATTTCGTTCCGTGTATTATAGCAGAAATTTTATCAACGGGGCTTTAATCAACCGAATTCGCTGTAAAAGTGGGATAAAACTGATTATGAATTATCATGCACATCTAGCACACATAGAAATTACCATTGTCAGAAAGTACTAGAAAAAGTAACGGACTATTATGTTTTAACAGCCAAATGCGTTTAGATCTAGGTATGATAAACAATATAGTATTCGCCTCATTTGTAATGAAATGCTTATATTCCTATTAGGTGCATTATATTTCATAACACATTTAGACGAATTGCATTGCAAATCGAAACAAAGAGGGACTTCAGCCGCACCAGAAAGCGAGAGAGAAAACCGCATTGTTGCACGTGATTTAACGTGCAAGGAACAATTGCAAACAGGAGGACCCATCATCAAAAACACACATACACATCATTATAACCAAACTTCATACATACAATACTTAAATACATTTATAAAAACAAATCTCAGCGCTATTTAAAGACAAACGACTCTTTTTTGAAGTGTTTTATCCGTTATAAGAAATGTACAGGTTGGGAAGACCGTTTTGTCGTGCAATATCATTTCTACATAATTATAAAAGGAAATGTAAGCTCGGTGAATTTTGCTGTTTTCTTTTTTCCTAGTTATTTGAAAAAGGCAAAAATATACAAATTATAATTCTCAATTTTACAATAAACCATACTAAATATAGTACTAAACTGTACTAGTAAGACGTTACAATAAACCATAATAAATATAGTACTAAACTGTACTAGAAAGACGTTACAATAAACCATAATAAATATAGTACTAAACTGTACTAGAAAGACGTTACAATAAACCATAATAAATATAGAACTAAACTGTACTAGAAAGACGTTACAATAAACCATAATAAATATAGAACTAAACTGTACTAGAAAGACGTTACAATAAACCATAATAAATATAGTACTAAACTGTACTAGAAAGACGTTACAATAAACCATAATAAATATAGTACTAAACTGTACTAGAAAGACGTTACAATAAACCATAATAAATATAGTACTAAACTGTACTAGAAAGACGTTACAATAAACCATAATAAATATAGTACTAAACTGTACTAGAAAGACGTTACAATAAACCATAATAAATATAGTACTAAACTGTACTAGAAAGACGTTACAATAAACCATAATAAATATAGTACTAAACTGTACTAGAAAGACGTTACAATAAACCATAATAAATATAGTACTAAACTGTACTAGAAAGACGTTACAATAAACCATAATAAATATAGTACTAAACTGTACTAGAAAGACGTTACAATAAACCATAATAAATATAGTACTAAACTGTACTAGAAAGACGTTACAATAAACCATAATAAATATAGTACTAAACTGTACTAGAAAGACGTTACAATAAACCATAATAAATATAGTACTAAACTGTACTAGAAAGACGTTACAATAAACCATAATAAATATAGTACTAAACTGTACTAGAAAGACGTTACAATAAACCATAATAAATATAGTACTAAACTGTACTAGAAAGACGTTACAATAAACCATAATAAATATAGTACTAAACTGTACTAGAAAGACGTTACAATAAACCATAATAAATATAGTACTAAACTGTACTAGAAAGACGTTACAATAAACCATAATAAATATAGTACTAAACTGTACTAGAAAGACGTTACAATAAACCATAATAAATATAGTACTAAACTGTACTAGAAAGACGTTACAATAAACCATAATAAATATAGTACTAAACTGTACTAGAAAGACGTTACAATAAACCATAATAAATATAGTACTAAACTGTACTAGAAAGACGTTACAATAAACCATAATAAATATAGTACTAAACTGTACTAGAAAGACGTTACAATAAACCATAATAAATATAGTACTAAACTGTACTAGAAAGACGTTACAATAAACCATAATAAATATAGTACTAAACTGTACTAGAAAGACGTTACAATAAACCATAATAAATATAGTACTAAACTGTACTAGAAAGACGTTACAATAAACCATAATAAATATAGTACTAAACTGTACTAGAAAGACGTTACAATAAACCATAATAAATATAGTACTAAACTGTACTAGAAAGACGTTACAATAAACCATAATAAATATAGTACTAAACTGTACTAGAAAGACGTTACAATAAACCATAATAAATATAGTACTAAACTGTACTAGAAAGACGTTACAATAAACCATAATAAATATAGTACTAAACTGTACTAGAAAGACGTTACAATAAACCATAATAAATATAGTACTAAACTGTACTAGAAAGACGTTACAATAAACCATAATAAATATAGTACTAAACTGTACTAGAAAGACGTTACAATAAACCATAATAAATATAGTACTAAACTGTACTAGAAAGACGTTACAATAAACCATAATAAATATAGTACTAAACTGTACTAGAAAGACGTTACAATAAACCATAATAAATATAGTACTAAACTGTACTAGAAAGACGTTACAATAAACCATAATAAATATAGTACTAAACTGTACTAGAAAGACGTTACAATAAACCATAATAAATATAGTACTAAACTGTACTAGAAAGACGTTACAATAAACCATAATAAATATAGTACTAAACTGTACTAGAAAGACGTTACAATAAACCATAATAAATATAGTACTAAACTGTACTAGAAAGACGTTACAATAAACCATAATAAATATAGTACTAAACTGTACTAGAAAGACGTTACAATAAACCATAATAAATATAGTACTAAACTGTACTAGAAAGACGTTACAATAAACCATAATAAATATAGTACTAAACTGTACTAGAAAGACGTTACAATAAACCATAATAAATATAGTACTAAACTGTACTAGAAAGACGTTACAATAAACCATAATAAATATAGTACTAAACTGTACTAGAAAGACGTTACAATAAACCATAATAAATATAGTACTAAACTGTACTAGAAAGACGTTACAATAAACCATAATAAATATAGTACTAAACTGTACTAGAAAGATGTNCGTGCGTCGAGCAAATGTCGCGTGTCGACCTAGGGAATTTTAGGTCGACAGGCGACATTTGCGCGACATTTGCTCGATATAGTGTCGAGTGTCATATTGCATGTCGCGCGTCGTATCGTGCGTCGCTCAAATGTCGAGTGTCGCGCTCGAAGGTCGACACACGACATTCAAGCGACATTCAAGCGACACTCAATATGACAGTCGACAATTCAGTCGACAGTCAAGATTTTCTGCAATATTTTTTTTCAAAAACCCAGCGCGATATGCGACACTCAAATCTTGATTGTCGTTTGATTGTCGCATGTCGACTTCAAATGTCGAGTGTCATATTGAATGTCGCTTGAATGTCGTGCGTCGACCTCGAAGGTCGACACACGACAATCGACATGGCCCTATCAGGATTCCGTATAGAACGGTTCTTGCGATGGCGCGTCTTTTGTAGATCACGTTATATTTATTTGTCGACACAAAAAGACCGTGACGAAAATGTAATTTGCTATGAGATGTTTGTGTGTTAGCGCTTACAGACGATATGGAAGCGTCTTATGGCGTATCGCGCAAACACACTTATTGTTTGTAATTGTTCACCTCTGGAGCGTCGAATAGATTAGACAAAAGCTCATTGCGGGGACGTTATCCTGTAAATTTCTATATCGATCACAATAAAGACACTGTAAAAGCATCAACATCGATAACCATAATGGCACTGTAATAGCATCAAAGGTGTTTCCAATCAGCTGAAAAGATTAAGGATTCCAGGAAAACCCACAAGACATCAATTCCCTGAAATACAGCTAACAAGATTAACCGACATAACTGACGCTAATATGTGTTAACACTAAGCACATGAGAAATTACCAAAGCTAAGCTTCACATTCGATTGTCCAATCAGTTTGTGAGCAAACTGATACGGTTATTAGTGATCTGTAAATGCAAGATAATAATGATAAAATGTCAGCTCCTTGTCAAGAACCTAGTACTGTTGTTTGAATAGACACGATTTTGTGTTAAAAGTTCACAGCTGTTCCATTTAAACGTCAGATCGTGAAAATATTATTTGTTGCAAAAAAATCACTAGGAAAAACTGCGATTAAACAGATAGTTCTGACTCTATATTAAAGGTTGTCGAGGAACTCCCTACGCACGCTGAACAACCTTATCAAAATTATTTCGATTTAAAATAGAACCAATATTTAATGAGCAGAAAAAAAAACAATATCACCAATACAGGGTCCCTTTTATAAGACAAATTGCCAATAACAGAAAATAAGTCACAGTGCACACCGGCGCTACAAACACACATGCAACTGGATCCTCGTTTTGGGACGGTAAATAAAAAATATAGTATTTGGAGTTAAACCGGTTTAAGATACCTAAACCTCACACGTGGCCCGAAACTGCTAGACAAAATATTGAATTGTTAATTAACCTCATGGTATCACCATTTACTTCCAACATCAATTTGAGTGAACACCGTTCAATTTCATTTCCATCTTACTTCTAAATGGCTAGACACACATCAGAGTTACATCATTTCTGAGGCGCGATGAAATGTATCAAAACAAAATAGTATCAATAACCTCTCGTTTGTATGTAAAATATTTAAATAGTGAACATCATAAATATTCGATAACAAGAGATGTTTGTTACACATGGATACCCTGGCATGCAGCAAGTCTATATCTCGGCATATGAGAACGTTAACGTTATATACAAACATGCCTTTACTTTTGTCACGATTCCGAGACACATTATCCGTTACTCGTATATAATTGCTGGGGCTGTCTTACTGATCATTCTATTTCCTGACTTCCGTTGACTTTTAACGCGTCTGGGTCAGTCAACAATTAATTGTGTCAATTATATATACGTATCACAATTCCATGAGCGTATCGTTATAGGTTAATATACGCATATGCATAAATGTTCATCCCATATTAGCCTGTGCAGTCCGGAATATGTGTTTGATGTTATCGAAGAGAATAATGTTTGCCATAGCATTTTGGTTTATCGATAAATGACAAGGCAATGTTTCTGTTTTTTAAAGACGGAGGGAGACCTTCACAGTGACTCTGTATTAATGGCTTCCAAATTAAATGGGAAAAATCTCCCGAACGCACATGAATGGATACGAAAGCATTTTAAAAAGGTAAAGTACACAAAGTATAAAATTAAGAAACAGCTGATGTGGTAAATACCAGTTTCTAAATTTTCTCAGACGTTTTGTGAAAATCGTTACTTTTTAAAATAATATACACATTTTCATTTCATTTGGCTGAGAACATATTAAATATTATAACGTAAAGCAACGTGTTCTTATTACCCAGCAAAATGTGTACAACAAGTCCAAATTGCATATCGAATGTTTCCTTTTTTAAGATTTGCTAAAAACGAAAACAATGTGAAGGTTAAATTATGCTACTAAAGAAATTAGCATAATCCAACGTTATAATTAGCATAATCCAACGTAATAATTAGCATAATCCAACGTTATAATTAGCATAATCCAACGTAATAATTAGCATATTCCAACGTAATAATCAGCATAATCCAACGTAATAATTAGCATTAATTCAATAACAATATGAATATGAGCCTCTCTCTGGGAAAAAAACGGACATAATTGTTTGCATCGTGAACTAGACTGATTACGTGTTTTAACACGTTCTGAAACCAGGCAAAAAACGTATCAAATGCGAACCGAAATTTACCTCGTAAAGTAATGGAAATATGTGATCAAGTTTCCATGACATTTAATTAGAAAATGTCAATAATCTAACAGGTGTCTCTGATTTGACGACAATACGCTCTCTGCCTCATTACTTGCTCTTGATGTTTAAATCCTGGGCGTGGATATCTGAATATGAAGTGCAATTCCGTAGAGTTACGAACCTTATTGTACCTTCGAAATTCAGGTTAAGTTTTGCGTATATATACTTCTATGTCTAACTGTCATGCAGACCAGTATACGGGTTGCATTTGGGCAAGTGTTGTCAAGTAAAAGTTCACGTAGTAGCTGAAAAACAATATTTAAATTGTGGGCTCAATAATTTTAGTTAGTAAAGAGATAGTATGTTAAACAATGTGTATGAAGGTGTGTTGGAAGGTGCATGCTGGTACACAACGAAAATGTTCATTCGTTATGTTAATTCGCTCTTGGTAATCCGGGTTAATGAATGTGCGTTAAATGTCGTCCAAGATTGTACTGTGCAGGCTTATCAGGGATGACACTTTCCGTTTTAATGGATTTTTTGTTTAAAACAATCAATTTTATGTTGAAAGTGTCTTCCCTGATAAGCCTGTACAGAGTGCAATAAATGCAATGAATGCAATAAACCCCGTTTATCAGAGCTAGACTCATATATATTCTATATGAAACGTTGTGTCAGAAAACAAGCTGTCCGTGCCCATGAAGTGATACAAATTAACCAATATTTGTTTCATGTGGATTCAATACGTGGATTTTTCAGTAGAACGTGAATTATGAGATACAAAAAAAAAATAAAAAAAAAAATATTGATAACTCATCACATGGCTTGTCTCAATATGGAACGACACGTTGTGTCCACTACATGTATTTCGCAGTAGGCCATTCATTATGAAATAATAGGAGCATTGATGACAACTTACCGCATGGTTTGTCGCAATTTACACATTGGTTCTGCTTCGTTGTGCAAAGATCAGTTGAAAGAAAATACCGGAGATGCACCATTTACATCGTCATTGAACAGAACAGAAGAGAATGGAGAATAATGCATGTTTAACATTATAATACATATGTAATTCACGCCAGAAATGGACTACATGATGTAATTGAGACCTCGATCTGTGAAAACCGGGCTTAATGCATGTGCGTCACGTGTCGTACAAGGTTAGCCCGTGCAGAACGCAAAGGCGATTTAGTGACGACACTTTCCGTCTTAACTGAATTTTCGTTTAGACTTCATTTAAACGAAAAATTCCATTAAATCGGAACGTGTTCTCCCTGATTAGCCTGTGCGGACTGCTTACTAAATGACATACCTTTTTTATGGTTTAAATCAATGCAATTAAGAATGCCCTTTCATGAAAAGTTTGGTTATGTGGGTCTATACGTGCAAGATATTGCTTGTTCGCGTAAAGTTGTCACTTTTATATTGAATAATATAAGGAAACTATTAAGTATATTGCGAAGTTCATCTACAACAACTTACTCGGTGTTATTTCACTGGAACTATTTTACTTGTGGATAATTAATTTATATACGTTTGTTGGATATAAAAAAAATAAAAAATATACATATATAAGGTCACGATTCATAAACGGTATCTGCGACACATTATAAAAGATAATTACAAACTTCAAACACGATGCTAATTCGCTGAAGTGTTTTACTGGTGGATAATAATCAATTTCTTTACTTCCGTTGGTTATTAAAAAAACACTACAGAAATGGTGTGATGATTCCATAAGGTATCTGCGACACTCTATCAAGATGATTACACGTTTGTCTTCAATCACGCTTTATCGCTGGGACTGTTTTACTTGCGAATGATCAATTCATTCCCCGCGTTGACTCCTATTTTGTCTGGATCAAACAACAGCGACACTTAACAATAGAATAAATTATTCATTGGGGATCATTTAATTTGCTTGAGAGTGTCCAAGCACGCTATGGAAGATTATACGTTCTATGTAGCTGACTTGGTGATCTTTCTGTCATTTTTAAACCTTGTGATAGAATGTGATTTTTTTAAACTAAAAAATCTTTCAAAATCTTTGTATTTATCAATGAATGCTTTTGCATTGTTATATTTCATTTTACTAAGGTTTATTCGCCAATAATATTTATCATTTTCGACACTAATTTTGTTTACTTTAATGTGTTACTGACCATACATAACTTAATTGAAACCGTAAACACAATATTTATTTGAAGGAATGCTCATCCTATAATGCATTAATTTGTTTAATTTAAGCTTAAATAAATCGTGTGTAAACGCTTTGAGTATACAATTTTTCATAATGATTTTCCATTAAACAATGTCAATTCTGCATGACAGAACGATGTATGAAACACATTCATGTGGAAATGTGTTCATGCCAATCGATCGTTTCTTCACAACGAAGCAATGCCTTTTTTTTCTTTTCTTATGGTTTTAAACATGGGATTTGGACTAAATTGTGCATATTCATCGGGGTATATATATCTTTATTGCCTCCATTTTCTGAAGATGTACATGATACAACAACAATATAAACAAAGCACAAAATCAAATGACAGTCAAGGTAAATAAGAAAAGATTAAATTGAAACACATATATATAAACATACACATTAGTAGTGTTCGAGCGTGACCCTTGGCCATCCCAAGAGTTAACTTTGTTTCTGAAAACTTTGAACGCGTCATCGAGATACCCAAATCAACGTCCTTTACACTTCGCGATGAAAAATGAAGCGAAATACGGAAGTGCCAGGTTTAGGGTTCGTCGACATGCATGGCGTTTGCAGTCGGCACTTGATTTCTTGTGAGTACTAGGCCGTAAGTACAGATTGTAGAAAATCGGCACAGTTAGTCAGGAACTCTGGGTAAAGTTCTATAGGAATCAAGTCTGCTATGACGTCATCGATCAAACCCATGAGGTACATCACCAGTGTTGCGGGTTCAGCGTTTTGTAAGTAGTCGAATAGTGGTGCGCTTAATGGCCGTATTGTTTCCAGGAACGTTTGTAGACGTGTCGGTGAGTCGATAAGGGGACACTCAAACAGTGCATGTACCACTTCGCGGCGCATATGGTATGCGTTATATAAACGTTCTCAGTAACAAACACGTTTCTTTCTTTATATTCGAAACACGTTTCATTATATTTATTCGAACATCGTAAAAAACGCAAAAAAAAACTTTCGTAGAAAGTTGTTAACAAAATGGAATACAACCATTTTTAGTTCGAAACATTGAGTATCGCTTTTTCATGATAACGTTCCGTTTTTTGTGGTGTTTCTATGATGGCGTAAATACGTGACGTTTTTCTATGACGTTAAGTATTACAGAGACGATAATATTTGTAATCATATGCAACTTGTCAAAAATCTGCAAAGATTTGCGTATATCAACTTCTATATCTAACTGACATGCAGACCTATAATAAAGTTAGCATTTTGGACAGTTGTGTCATGGTCAAGTTCACTGTTGTTTTAAATAGATTTAAAGTGTTCGCTTAAAATGTCATTTAGGATAGAAAAAAGTGTACTTACATTTTGTTAGTAGGAAGGTTACATGCTGATCTAAGGATGGATTGCATTTGGGACCAGTGGGTTCACCAGGATAGTGTTCATGCATCATATTTAATATATATGAGCCTCGCTCTGGAAAATCCGGGCTTAATGTATGTGCGTAAAGTGGATTCCCTGATTAGCCCGTGCAGTCCGCACAGGGTAATCAGGGATGACACTTTCCGCTTTCATGGACTTTTTTGTTTAAAGGGAGTCTCTTCTTAGCGAAAATCCAGTTAAGGCAGAAAGTTTCGTCCATGATTAGCACATGCACATGCTAATATTGGAAGACATTGTACGCACATGCAATGTACGCACATACAATAAACCTGGTTTTACCAGTGTAAGCCTTATATATATATACTATATAAAACGTTGTGTCAAATAACAAGCGATACACGAAAGGGGCAAAAGCTGTTGTGCCCATGATGTGATGATAATAATAGATATTTCTTTCATGTGAATTCAAAACATGGATTTTAGGAGAGTTGTTGACAACTCACCGCTTAGTTTGTCGAAATATGGAATAGTTGCGTCAATTACATGGATATCACAGAAGAACAAGCATTATAAAATATGAGGAGGAGAATTGTAGACGACTAATCACATGTTTTGTAGCAATTCACATTTCTTCATTTTTGCTGTTTTTGGTGTGCAAAGATTTATTGATTGAAAAAAAACAGAGATGCACCGTTTGAATCTTCAGAAAGAATTATGCATAATAACATTATACCAATATGTTATTTACGCCAGCAATCGACTACATACATACTGCATATAAGCCAGGGAAAACGGCGCTTAATGCATGTGCGCATTTTTTTCCCAGAACGATAATCATAAGATAAACATTCAAGACTTCGATGCGGTAGATGGCAGATTCATCAGAAAGATAATGATTTCTATATCGCTGTATTTTAATATATTAATTATTATAATAATCCAGTTTTTCCAACATAAATCACTAGTAATGGAATAGGGGTGAATATAACCGTGACACTTGAGTTCTGATTTATCATTAAAGCTAGCGCTAGTTTGTATAAACCTCGCCCGATTAACCTTTTGCCATTCCTGGAATATTCTATTGCTTTGAATTGACATTGACTTTTACGAACAAGAACTGGGACAGGGGAGCTTTCTTTTGATAATGCATCTTCAACTACTTACACGAAGCTATTTCACTTTTCACTGGAACTATTTAACTGATGATAATCAATTTCTATACTACCGTTTGGTACAAAAACAAACTATAGAAAAGAAGACACGATTCCATCCGGTATATGCGATGCATTATCACGATAATTACACTTATCTCTACAATTTCGATACTTCTGTTTGGTACAAAAACGACCTACACAAATTAAGTCACGATTCCATAAGGTGTCTGCGAAGCATTATCTTGATAATTACACTTATATCTTCAATTACGCTGTTATATTGATGGAACTGGTTTCTGGCGGTTAATCAATTAATTTCCTGACTTCCGTTGACTTTTAATTTGTCTGGACCAAACACCAACGACACTTAAGAAATACAACGCTAAATTATATATTGTGAATCATTTAATTTCTTAAGAGTTTCCAAGCATGCGAAAGATGGGGGATATTATATGCTATATAGCTGACTTGTTTGTCATACACGACTTTGTCAGTACCAGATTTATTTCAAACCCGGTAATAAAACGTGACTTTTTGTAAACTTGAAATCTTTTGAAACGTTGTATTTATCAGTGAATGCGTTAAAATGGTAATAGGTCACTTTTATAAGGTTTGTTTGCCAATAATTATTATGATTTTTGACACGATTTTTTTTTAAAGTTTTACTGACCGTAAATAGATTAATTAATGTAAACCCTTAACAAAATAACAAAATATTTCTTTGAAGAAGTGCGCTTCCTATAATGCACTGGTTCTATTGTGCGAGAAATATTTGGAACTTTATTCCAAATAATATAAGACAAGCACCTTCACTTATTTCCTTTAAAAGGCACTTTAAAAATCATTTGCTACAAACGCACAACTTGTTTTGATGTGTATGTGGATTGTATCGATTAAAATACCGTTTTGGGGGAATTTTTACCCTTCTGTATGCTTTGTGACTGTCTGTTGATATGAAAGAATGAAATAATAATTATTATTATTATTATTATTATTATTATTATTATTATTATTATTATTATTATTATTATTATTATTATTATTATTATTATNTTATACCTATGGAGAAGATGGTTGTTTATACCTATGGAGAAGATGGTTGTTTATACCTATGGAGAAGATGGTTGTTTATACCTATGGAGAAGATGGTTGTTTATACCTATGGAGAAGATGGTTGTTTATACCTATGGAGAAGATGGTTGTTTATACCTATGGAGAAGATGGTTGTTTATACCTATGGAGAAGATGGTTGTTTATACCTATGGAGAAGATGGTTGTTTATACCTATGGAGAAGATGGTTGTTTATACCTATGGAGAAGATGGTTGTTTATACCTATGGAGAAGATGGTTGTTTATACCTATGGAGAAGATGGTTGTTTATACCTATGGAGAAGATGGTTGTTTATACCTATGGAGAAGATGGTTGTTTATACCTATGGAGAAGATGGTTGTTTATACCTATGGAGAAGATGGTTGTTTATACCTATGGAGAAGATGGTTGTTTATACCTATGGAGAAGATGGTTGTTTATACCTATGGAGAAGATGGTTGTTTATACCTATGGAGAAGATGGTTGTTTATACCTATGGAGAAGATGGTTGTTTATACCTATGGAGAAGATGGTTGTTTATACCTATGGAGAAGATGGTTGTTTATACCTATGGAGAAGATGGTTGTTTATACCTATGGAGAAGATGGTTGTTTATACCTATGGAGAAGATGGTTGTTTATACCTATGGAGAAGATGGTTGTTTATACCTATGGAGAAGATGGTTGTTTATACCTATGGAGAAGATGGTTGTTTATACCTATGGAGAAGATGGTTGTTTATACCTATGGAGAAGATGGTTGTTTATACCTATGGAGAAGATGGTTGTTTATACCTATGGAGAAGATGGTTGTTTATACCTATGGAGAAGATGGTTGTTTATACCTATGGAGAAGATGGTTGTTTATACCTATGGAGAAGATGGTTGTTTATACCTATGGAGAAGATGGTTGTTTATACCTATGGAGAAGATGGTTGTTTATACCTATGGAGAAGATGGTTGTTTATACCTATGGAGAAGATGGTTGTTTATACCTATGGAGAAGATGGTTGTTTATACCTATGGAGAAGATGGTTGTTTATACCTATGGAGAAGATGGTTGTTTATACCTATGGAGAAGATGGTTGTTTATACCTATGGAGAAGATGGTTGTTTATACCTATGGAGAAGATGGTTGTTTATACCTATGGAGAAGATGGTTGTTTATACCTATGGAGAAGATGGTTGTTTATACCTATGGAGAAGATGGTTGTTTATACCTATGGAGAAGATGGTTGTTTATACCTATGGAGAAGATGGTTGTTTATACCTATGGAGAAGATGGTTGTTTATACCTATGGAGAAGATGGTTGTTTATACCTATGGAGAAGATGGTTGTTTATACCTATGGAGAAGATGGTTGTTTATACCTATGGAGAAGATGGTTGTTTATACCTATGGAGAAGATGGTTGTTTATACCTATGGAGAAGATGGTTGTTTATACCTATGGAGAAGATGGTTGTTTATACCTATGGAGAAGATGGTTGTTTATACCTATGGAGAAGATGGTTGTTTATACCTATGGAGAAGATGGTTGTTTATACCTATGGAGAAGATGGTTGTTTATACCTATGGAGAAGATGGTTGTTTATACCTATGGAGAAGATGGTTGTTTATACCTATGGAGAAGATGGTTGTTTATACCTATGGAGAAGATGGTTGTTTATACCTATGGAGAAGATGGTTGTTTATACCTATGGAGAAGATGGTTGTTTATACCTATGGAGAAGATGGTTGTTTATACCTATGGAGAAGATGGTTGTTTATACCTATGGAGAAGATGGTTGTTTATACCTATGGAGAAGATGGTTGTTTATACCTATGGAGAAGATGGTTGTTTATACCTATGGAGAAGATGGTTGTTTATACCTATGGAGAAGATGGTTGTTTATACCTATGGAGAAGATGGTTGTTTATACCTATGGAGAAGATGGTTGTTTATACCTATGGAGAAGATGGTTGTTTATACCTATGGAGAAGATGGTTGTTTATACCTATGGAGAAGATGGTTGTTTATACCTATGGAGAAGATGGTTGTTTATACCTATGGAGAAGATGGTTGTTTATACCTATGGAGAAGATGGTTGTTTATACCTATGGAGAAGATGGTTGTTTATACCTATGGAGAAGATGGTTGTTTATACCTATGGAGAAGATGGTTGTTTATACCTATGGAGAAGATGGTTGTTTATACCTATGGAGAAGATGGTTGTTTATACCTATGGAGAAGATGGTTGTTTATACCTATGGAGAAGATGGTTGTTTATACCTATGGAGAAGATGGTTGTTTATACCTATGGAGAAGATGGTTGTTTATACCTATGGAGAAGATGGTTGTTTATACCTATGGAGAAGATGGTTGTTTATACCTATGGAGAAGATGGTTGTTTATACCTATGGAGAAGATGGTTGTTTATACCTATGGAGAAGATGGTTGTTTATACCTATGGAGAAGATGGTTGTTTATACCTATGGAGAAGATGGTTGTTTATACCTATGGAGAAGATGGTTGTTTATACCTATGGAGAAGATGGTTGTTTATACCTATGGAGAAGATGGTTGTTTATACCTATGGAGAAGATGGTTGTTTATACCTATGGAGAAGATGGTTGTTTATACCTATGGAGAAGATGGTTGTTTATACCTATGGAGAAGATGGTTGTTTATACCTATGGAGAAGATGGTTGTTTATACCTATGGAGAAGATGGTTGTTTATACCTATGGAGAAGATGGTTGTTTATACCTATGGAGAAGATGGTTGTTTATACCTATGGAGAAGATGGTTGTTTATACCTATGGAGAAGATGGTTGTTTATACCTATGGAGAAGATGGTTGTTTATACCTATGGAGAAGATGGTTGTTTATACCTATGGAGAAGATGGTTGTTTTCGGAAACAAATCGAGATGCGCGTAAAGCTTAATCACACATATTTGAATATGCAGCTTTTCTTGGTCAATCACGGCTTCACAAGGTTGTTGATCACATCGCTTAATTTCAAATTTCAAACGCTGTTTACTGTCAGCAATTCGTATAATTCAATTGATCATTAACAATGTTTTTTCTAAACATCGCTTCATAAACCAGTGGTCAGAGTTAATGAGAATACAGAATGTTTTCCTTTAGTTATTTGAGAGAATATGCTTGCTCCGGAACGTGTTTGATTTGGTGGAAAACGCACGGTAATATTGGGGTATACAGACATATTGCCCATTTAAATCATTTCAAATGTTTATGGCGTTTGAACTTTGATTACTTGAAAAAAAAAACTGTTTGGTACATACAATGAGTAGGCGTTGTTTGTACATATGAAGTAGATGGGGGTTTTCAAAAAAAAGTTAGATGCGAGTAAACCTCCTTCACACTTATTTGCATTTCCATCTTTTCTTGCTTACTTACGGCTTCACATGGTTGTTGATGACATCGCTTTATTTCAAAAGGTCAAACTATGTTGACAGTCGGCAATTCCTATAATACAACTGATCTTGCACCATGTTCTTCTTCGCAACATCGCTTCATTAATCCTTGTTCTGAGATATCGGGGAGAATACAATGATCTAATGGCGTCGTTATTTCCTTTACTACTATTCACATTGCTTTTGCAAAGGATCTCTAGAGTTACATACACATAAGCCTGTATAAGCACCGATGTATTAAGGCGGCATACGATAGTTAATGAGATTGCATCCCAGTGTTCCTTAAACAGCAAATGAATATGGTATGACAAAGAAAGATTAATAAGAGCCAAATTACTGGTGTTTTTTCGGCGATTGTCATGCAGAAGCACTTATATGCATCCATAAGATCTGCACTCTCATAAAGTAATTTTCTCGAAATTCATACACTGATTAAATTCAGATTGTTTTCAATTCTTACAATTACAAAACCGAATTGAATCGGTGTATGGATTTCGAGAAAATTACGTCTAATTTGCATAAACGTCGACGTTAAAAGGCTTCTTTAACAGATTTGATGAATAAGCACACGTTTTATCTTACATATATATGCTTGCAAACGTATTCGCAATAAGAGTAGAAACTACAATACAACACAAGTACACGCATTTTGTTGCACATACATGTGTACAAAAAAAAAACGGTTTCTAGTGTTTGAAGTTAAAATAATGTTTACGTTCTCACTTTAAAACATGTTCTAAAGAATGCAATAAATTATTCTCTTGTTTAGAAAAATATTCATTATTCCGCCGACTATATCTTAGTGTATGCAGATTTAGAAAGTGCATCCGTGTACACATGACAATAACATAGTGACGTCACGGTATGCATCGGGAAATGCAACACAGGTCACTTGAGCGGATTATCCTATTGGAATGCAGCGTTTATGTAAAAATGCAAACAGTTGTAATTGGCATAAGCTTAAACGCGCTTTATATTGTATAAGCTCTTGTGCGCTGTCCGTGTGTCTGATTATAGTTAATTAAATTACATTGTCTGTTTTCGTACCGATAAAAACGAGTGTTACTTTATTTATCTTTGCAGTGTCATTGATGTGGCCTGTGTTATTTTGCTCGAAATATCAAATGTGCAACCAATAATTACAATAGTTTAGAGCACATATAATTTTCTTCTGGAGTTTCTTTTTTCCTTTACTTTCTTCTATAAGGCGAATATAAGAATATAGAATTAATATATAGAAAAGAATGCTTTAGTGGTCACAAATACGCGCTTCTCACCTATGCGACCCGGTTCACTCTCCGTTCCCGGAAGAACGTGAGTTTGGTTGGTGGTCACCATACCGGTCAGGTGGGGTTTGCTCCGGGTACTCCGGCTTTCCATATCAAAATCGAAAATCTTTCGGTAACTTCTGGAAATAGCTGGCAATTCAAAATTTGTCCCAACGTTCGTGAGTCTAGTAAGTTAATAAGGACGGAGTGCTGGGACACACATAATACAGCCTCAGGTGCGGAGGGACCTTATAAACTTTGAAATATGCATACAGTGGTCACAAAGAGTTGCATAGTGGATGATAATTTGCCATTCTCCGTATATGAAACACGCGACGCAATTGCAGTAATATATTATTAAATAGTAATATGACGAACAGTATTTCTGCTGTACAAGACTTCATAAACAATGTGTAATTTCAACGTGTAAAGCATCCTAACTGAACCATCTTGCCACGATGTAGATTTTCCAAATGCGCCTCATAGTATTATTAACTTATTGAAAATCGATGGTATTCTTATTTCTTCATCATATGTCTGGTGTTCTCGAAGAAAATTATGTTTGTCGTAGCATTTTAGTTTCATCAAATAATAACAGCCAATGTTTTGTTTTTTAAGGAAACAGACTTTACAGAGAGCTTCATTTACGGTTTCCATATTAAAAGGGGGAACATCTCCCGAATGCACATATCTGAATACGAAATCATTTTTAAAAGGTATTGTACCCAAAGTATTAAATTAAGAAACAGCTTAAGTTGTCAATTTTCCCAGTATCTTCATTTTCTATGACGTTTTGTGTAAATCTCTACTTTTTTGAGAGAATATATGTATCTTTCATTTAGTTTTGGCGTAGAATGTATCACATAATACTATGCAATGCACCTTTTATCAATACCCAGCAATATTCTTACAACAATGCAAAAATGTATCGCGAATGGTTTCTGATTTATTTTTTAAAGATTACTTAAAATTATGAAAGTGTATGTTATATTATTCCACAATAGAAATCAACACACTCCAACGAAGACAGTCACGTCGTTTTTTTTAATCGCCTGCTAGATTGATTACGTTATTTAATGCGTTATGAAACTAGAATGAAACGCATCACATGCGAGCGTAATTTACTGCGTAAAGTAATGGAAATATGTGATCAAGTTTCAATGACATTTAATTAGAAAAGGTCAATAATCTAACGACTTTCTCCGATTTCACGACAATTATAGCTTAGCCCAAATACCTGCTCTTGATCTCTAAATGCTTGATAAAGCCATCGGTATGGATCTCTTCTTAATTTGTAAGATATTAACTCAAGGGCGTGGATATATTCTTAATTGTAAGATATTAACTCTTCTTGTTTGTGTTTAACTTGCAAGTATATAGAAAAAAAACAATGATAAAACTTAACCAGGACTCAGGACATTTGTTTTCAATCGAAGTAACACAAGAATACATATAAATATATATATAGAGAGAGAGAGAGAG